>CANUEP010147680.1:0-10236 GCA_947857235.1 Jatropha podagrica | reverse complement strand
GGTAATTAATCTAGTTAATTAGGTTAATTAAAATTGGAGTCATTTAGGGTTTTCCTAGTTTACCCTTAAATAATTAAACAAGGTGGCGACTCTCTTACATCACGTGCATTTCTATCCATTTGTCATACGCATTTCCACATTTGCGAGTACGTATGGTGGGGTAGGGGTTCACAATGACAAAGACGCTAGAAAAGCATCTAGAGGCCTTGAAGAAGTTCCTAAAAAGAGTCATCAAGCACAAGCTACAATTAAACCAGAAGAAATGTGAATTCAGAGTAACTTCAGGAAAGGTATTGGGATTCATCATGGTGCCAAAGGGAATAGATATTTATTTAGGCAAGATCAAGGATATTTAGGAGATGGAGCCACCTAAGACTGAAAAGCAAGAAAGAATTTTTATTGGGAAAATACAGTACATCAGTAGGTTCATATCGAAGTTCTCCATCATATGTCATCTGATTTTCAAGCTTTTGAGGAAGGATCAACAAGGAATGATCACTGCCAGATGGCTTTTGACAAAATGAGGAATGTTTATCAAGTCCCCTAACTTTATGTCCACAAAAGCTAGGGAGACCGTTAAATTCTATACTTGACAGTGGAAGAAGCTGGAATGGGAACCATGCTAGCACAAGCAGATGAGGCTGGTGTTGAGAAGGCAGTTTATTATTTAAGAAAGAAGCTTCTTCCAAATGAATAGAAATATGACTTGACAGAAAGAACTTAGCAATGGTTTCGGGTACCAGAAAACTTTGATATTATTTTCAGTCTTGTAAGATGATAATTGTGTCAAGGATGGATCTAGTCAGGTACTTGTACGAGATGCCAACATTGATGGGGAAGTTAGCTGGATGGTTAATCCTACTTTCAGAGTCTGATATCGAGTATGCTACTAAGAAAATCGTTAAAGGGCAAGCAATCGCGGATTTCTTAGCTTCACATCCAATAGAAGAAGATGAAGAATGGGAATTTGATTTTCCCGATGAGCATCTAAATATGATAGAGAAAAAAGGTTGGAAACTTACTTCGATGGCTCAGCTCACAGCAATGAGGCTGGAGGGGGTGTCCTTCTAGAATCCCCACAAGGAGAAATCATACCGATGTTGAAGAGGTTACAATTTGCAGTCACTAATAATATGGCAAAGTGTGAGGCTTGTCTGTTTGGTTAGAAGCTTTGACTACAATAAAAGCTGAAGAAGTGGAGGTCATTGGTGATTCTAAACTAGTCATTAAGCATCCTAAAGGAAATTGGGAAGTCGAAGAAGACACACTAAAGTCATACATTGAATATATGTATCTTATCATTCAGAATTTTATGAGAATAACCTTCACACATACAAGCAGAATGAATAACCGTGTTCGAGATGCCTTAGCTAATTTAGCATCAACCTAGAAAGGAGTATCAGTGATGCCTAAAAAGCCATTTATGATGTCTTTAGGTTGCACCCTTGTTACGAAGGTGAAAACATCATGGAGATAGAGACAAATAGACAACCCTGGTTTTATAATGTTTTACAATGGATAAAAAAAGGGTTTATCAAGAATCGACTACCCGGGATGATAGAAGGGCCATTCAATGCTTAGGATTATAATTTGTCATCCTGGATGGCCAGTTGTACAAGAGGATGTCTAATGAGGTTCTATTAAGATGCATATCAGAGAAGGAAGCCGAAAGAATCATATCACAGATTTATGCAGGAATTTATGGTACTCATATGAATGGAAGAGCATTTGCAAAGAAAATCCTCAGACAAGGATTTTATTGGTCAACAATGGAGAAAGATTACTTTTCGTTCATAAAAAGATGCTTTGAATGCCAATCCATGGAGACCTTAGTCACATTCCTTCGTCAAAATTGTACCATTCCATTTCACCATGGCCATTTACAGCAAGGGGAACAGACATCATCAGCAAGATTTCATCGCCTGCATCTAACAGACACGAGTTCATAGTCATAGTAGTGGATTACTTCTTGAGATGGGTTAAACTAGAATCTTTTAAGCACATCGACGCCAAATAGATGGTTAAATTTATTAATAATCTAATTTGTTGATATGGATTTCCTCATCACGTGGTGATAGATAACGGAGTTTAGTTCAAAGCTGAAGTGAAAACTTTATTAAGAGAATATGGTACCAAGCATTACAAGTCATCACTATACAAGCCACAAGCTACTAGAGCAGTAAAAGCCGTAAATAGAAGCATCAAGAAGATATTAAGAAAGGTAGTGGAAAATCATCGTGACTTGGCTAATAAGCTACCATATGCCTCGTGGAGATACCGGATCATAGCCAAGTCTGTGGATGGGGCAACTCCCTACTCTTTAGTTATGGAATGGAAGTCATGCTACCAACCGAGATTGAAGTGAAATCCCTACGAGTATTATTGAAATCTAAAATTTTGGAGTGCCAATGGGCTGAGGATCGCTACCACGAGTTAGCATTATTGGATGGTAAACTGTTAGAGGCTCGATTTATGGATCAGGTATACAAAAAGAGGATTGCACGACATTTCAACTAGAGGGTTAAGCCGAGAGTGTTGAAAGTAGGTGTAACACCCCAAATTTTGGAATCTTAAAATGGTATTATTTGGTTGGGGTCAAGAATGGTATCAGCCGAGGGACAAATAATATTTTATTTGGACCCGATAATGATATTCATAATCAATATTTGCGGAGTTAATTAGATTTCATATGATTAGTCTTAATTAATTAATGTTAAGATATAAATTGTTCATGATTAAGTAAGTAATAAATCACTGGTGAAAAGTAGTTTATCGGCCTATGAATAGTAACATCGATTCGAAACTTTGTATTATTTTGGTCTGAAAAAATTACTATTGATGCTTTATATTTTATTTAATATATTTGGAGTATGTTTATATGATTTATTTGGGTAGAAAATATTTCATGAATATTTTGAGAGAATTAAGTATTTAATGAATAGTATTTTCTAGTGTGGTATATTAAGGAATAATTGAGGAATTATTTTTATGGAATTAATTTAATAAATTGGTGGACTTAAATAATAATTGAAGTAGAAGTATTTGATGAAGATTTAGAGCCGTTGGATTAGAATACCTTGACTTGGTCCAAGCCTTACACTTGTCAAAAGGTGGTGAGTCAGCAACACTAGCTTTGTTGACTTAGTCAACCAAGCTTATCTACTATTTCATATTCTTCTTCTTCTCTCATCTCCAACTTTAACTTCTTCTTCTCCTCCATTTTATCTTAAATTCTCTACTTACAAACTACACCAAATCACTTAAGTTAAATCTTGAATTGGTAATTAATCTTTAAGATTTAAGCTAAAGAAGTCATAATTGGTGACTTGAATCAAGAAATTTGAAGAATAGCTACTAAACAAGTAAGTTGTGATTTTTAGTTCTAAGAGTTTTAATGTGAATTTCATAGCAAATAGATGCTAGAATATTTTCATCACGCGCAGGTTAGGGACAATGGGTGCTACTCGAGGACCGGAGGCTTAGCATAAAAGAAGGAAAATTTATTTTGGATGGGACATGTATAGGATATATTATGTCATGCATAAAAATATTGTAAGAGATTGAATTGTATACATTGAGTTTGTAAATTAATGAGATTTGTGATTAATTAAGAATTTTTATCTTATCGTAAATTTTAAAATGAATGAACGTTAGCAATTAAATCTTTGAATGGACGGTATCATGTTATGAGAAAACCTAAGTTAATTGACATGAATATTTAGAAGTGTTGCGTGACCTATTATGTTGATACGGAGTTTTGGGGTTTGGAGTTACAAATATTAGAAGTGTTTTTGTTTTCTTTGTGTGGCAAGTTGATTTTTAAGGTAAACTCTTGCGAATTTTTTGTAGGAATTTCCTTAAACCTTATTTTAAAAAAATATTACTTGCCTCCTTACGAAAACTTAGCCACTTCTAATACATGATTTAAAATTATTAAGTAAGATAAGGCGGTGCTCCGGCACTGAATGTGGCAATTGTCGTCAGGTCCTCCAAGATTCGGCGATAGATGTTATATTTAGTGGTATCAGAGCATAGGTTTAGGTGATTCTAGGATTATATTTAAGGAGGGGAATTTAGTTGGTTGGAGTAAGTATATAAGTGATTTAAGTTAAATACATACCATATAAGTTTCGTAATTAATATGACTCTGAAGAAGATCCTTAATGAATATTAATTGGATATGGAATATAGACAGATGTTTTGGATTATGATAGTTTTATGACCTACCATTGGAGAGTAATATCATAATAGGTATTACGTGTAAAGGTTGTTATTGATGATTTTTAATTATATCCTTTCAGATGATTTAGAAGAATTACTCTTTGGAGAATTTTTAATAGTTAAGGATAGAGTTTTGATGTGTTATTAGGGATGTTATGATTTTTCTTATGCATAATCGGATTTGTATCTTTCTTTCCTTGGAGTAGGTATGATTTTTAAGAAATATGTATATGTTTGAGTTTTGATTTGCTTTGTTTTATGAAAATTTTTTCTTCTTGGATGATTTGATATAAGAAAATTTGGTTTTCAAATATGATTTTAAAAAAATTTTTTGAAGATCAAAAGGGTTGTTGTGCAAATGAAAATGAATTTATATTTATTGGATTCATCTAATTATAAAAAGTATGATGATTACAAATTTATTATATGTTAAGATGACATTTGTATGCAATATGAGCATATGTACATGTGTACCCAGTGAAGGATATGTGGGAAAATAATTTCTAGGTTTTCTAGGTGAATATGATATATATAATTTGAATTTGGGGATATCAAATTTATATAATTGGAGTATGATTTTAGTATAAGAATTTTGATGAGAAATACATGAATTTTTTAATATGTGATTATTATGGTTATAAGGATAAATACTTATTTGATGAAATAGAAAGAATGTGTAGAGTATTCTGATGAGTATAATTTATAGGATATAAAGGATGTATACCTTGGGGTGATTTACTTTGGATATGACAAATGATTACTATTTTTGAGAAATACTAATACCTTGTGCAGTAAGTATATTTTAATTTTCCATAAGTAATTCATGAGATATGTGAATATTGTGGATAATATAAATTGTTATGATCATAAGAAAAGTAAATTGTTGTACTTAGTAAGAATTAAATTTTTTTTACCTTTATGTGCCAAATATTGGAGCTTGTATGGTTATGACACCTTATGATTGATTATGGTATGAGTAGGAAAATTAATTTTTATAAAGTTATGTCTTTAGGGTATTTAAGGTACCTATTGGACCCATAGAAACTGTGTAAGATAAATGCTAGGATTGACTTAATTGTAAAGCTTTATAATTCTCAAGAGGGTGAATGACTTTTCTAAATGGATTAAGATAATTGTGCTAAATAAACTTTGTATTATGATTGTTAAATAAATTGATAGAAGATAAAAAGCACGTAGAGATATTTGTTTTCAACTATTGGATTTATGCTTACACATCATGTATAAGAAGTAGATAAGTAAAAATGAACATAGTCATATTAAGATATTGATTTAACGAGAGATTCTATGATATTAGAAAGTGAATGATTCTATTTTTAAGAAAATTAAGATAAATATGCTATATAAATGTTGTGTCAAGAGGACTAAAAGAATTAGTGCATGCTAATGAGCATGAAGAGAATAGTTTGTTCAATTATCAAATTGATGTGTGAATCAATAATTTGAATAAGGAAAAAAAAAATATGGTCATGTTAGTGTGTGATATTAAGAGGAGAACTACTCATGAGAAGTCGAAAGAAGTATGACTTGACATAATCCAGAAGAGATTTGAAAAGATGAAGATCATTATTTAATGATTCTTGATTAATTAAAAAAAATTATGATTTCTAAGGATAGATAGAAATAGGAGTGAGAATCAAGTTATAGATTTATATGTTTTAGGACTATACAAGCTAAGTGTGAATTAGTATAAATAATGGTTTGAGGTGATCTTATTAAAGTGTATAAGTAATCATGTTAACATGGAAGGAGTTAGTGTAGCATTTAATAGAGTCATTGGCTAGATACAAAACGTTTATGAAATTATAAGGAATTACTATGATTTGGGGAGTAAAATATGACTTGATGAATTTTACTTGGTGTTATTTATTAAATCTTCTGGAATAAACAAGCAAGTGGATATAATGTACATATGTAGCATTTGCATGACATTGTTATTATATATATACTCATTTGGTATTTAATAAGATTTGGATTTATTAATTGCTTTTTGTAACACCCTTTTTAACAAATGTTTGCAAAAGTGAACTCATGTAAGCATGTACGGAAGTGTTTTAGTAGGTGTATAATCTTTGTTTTTTCGGTTGTGGGTTTATTTATTGAATCCCAAAGTATAACCTTTGATTTTTGAAGAACTTGGTTTGAACTCTAAGGGGAATAAGAGGTATTATTAAGTGATTTGTATGTAAGACTTAGGAAAAAATTTTAAGATCTTCATAGCTTGGGTGAATAATGAGATTATAGTATAATTATTGAATTTTGAGAGACTTGATTGTTATATGAATTATTATGTTTTGTATGGATACCTGATTTTGGAGAACTCTATATGGATCATAGGAATATTAGATATTAATATATTCGGAAAGAATTAAATGGAGCCAAAAGGGAATTATAGGATTCTCAGTATATGATTCAATTCAATTTTGAGGACGAAATTTTTTTTTAAGAGGAATAGAGTTGTAACACCCCAAAATTTGGGATCTTAAAATAGTATTATTTCGTTTGGGTCAAGAATGGTATCAATTGAGAGACAGATAATATTTTATTTGGGCCTGATAATGATATTGATCATAATTAATATTTATGGAGTTAATTAGATTTCATATGATTAGTCTTAATTAATTAAAGTTAATATATAAATTGTTCATGATTAAGTAAGTAATAAATCACTCGTGAAAGTAGTTTGTCGTCCTGTGAATAGTAATATCAGTCCGGAACTTTATATTATTTCGATCTTGAAAAATTACTATTGATGCTTTATATTTTATTTAATATATTTGGAGTATTTTATATGATTTAGTTGAGTAGAAAATGTTTCATGAATTTTTTCGGCGAATTTAAGTATTTAATGAATAGTATTTTCTAGTGTGGTATATTAAGGAATAATTGAGTTTGTAAATTAATGAGATTTGTATCTTATCGTAAATTTTAAAGTGAATGAATGTTAGCTATTAAATCTTTAAATGGATGATATCATGTTATGATAGAAAATATTTCATGAATTTTTTCGGCGAATTAAAGTATTTAATGAATAGTATTTTCTAGTGTGGTAATATTAAGGAATAATTGAGTTTGTAAATTAATGAGATTTGTGATTAATTAAGAAGTTTTATCTTATCGTAAATTTTAAAGTGAATGAACGTTAGCTATTAAATCTTTAAATGGATGATATTATGTTATGATAAAACCTAAGTTGATTGATGTGAATATTTAGAAATGCTGCGTAACCTATTCTATTGATACGGAGTTTTGGGGTTTGGAGAAATAAATATTGGAAGTGTTTCTATTTTCTTTGTGTGGCAAGTTGATTTTTAAGGGAAACTCTTGTGAATTTTTCATAGGAATTTCCTTAAACCTTGTTTTAAAAAAAATATTACTTGCCTCCTTATGAAAACTTAGCCACTTCTAATATATGATTTAGAATTATTAAGTAAGATAAGATGATGCTCTAGCACCAAATGTGGCTCTCATCATTGAATCCTCCGGGATTCGGCGATGGGTGTTACAGTAGGGGATTTGATTTTGAAATAGATGAGATTGAACACTCAAGACCCAAGAGGCAAGTTCAAGCCTAATGGGGAGGGCCTATTTCTGATCAAGAGGATGTTTTCAAAAGGTGCAGTGAAGCTATCGGACATGAAAGACAATGAGTTCACTGAACTAATCAACTTGGATAGGCTAAAGAAGTTTTATGTTTAATTCAAAATGTCATGGTCAACCCATTAATAAAATTCATCTTTTGTATCAATATTACTTTTAAAAGCTTGTCATGTTTGAGACATATATTGATATGTAATTCTGTGAATGAACTTCAATGAAAAGAGTAGTTAGAGTTATATCAAACTTTGAAAGCACAAGAAACAATTTATTCACAAGCAAGTGCATACATTGCACGAAATTGCACGAATTGTCTATTACATTTCATTAAAACTATAAACCAATGCATTCACATGCCACCTCCCAACAAAACTCTCACTGTGAATAAATCTGCAAACTCTAAATCGTCACCAAATCCAGAGTAAGTGTGTAGCTAGAGTTGGTACAGACCTAAAGCAGAAGTGTAAATGACATCTGGAATGGGTACAGTTATGCGATTAGGCCAAGTGAAAATAAAATGAGATAAGAATGTTGGGCAATAAGGCCACCTTCAAACTGTGTGTAAGTAGGAACAGCTTGGTGATGACCATACTATCATGCAACTCGGCTGGGATAACAACCCATCACCATGGTCAGGCCACACAAGGGCAAATAAGGGAGGTAGAAAGAGACGGTGAGTGGTCCAATTTGTCACTAGCGATAGGTCCACCTGATTCCTTCAATAGTAAGATTTTGGAAAATGACAATCCATTCTTCCAAGGTCACTTTAGTCAAGCGTCATTGATGACGAACATGGACTCGCGATCTGTAATTGGGTATTAAATGGTCTGGAGGAGGAGCCATCACTTGCAATTTCTCAAAAGCCCACAACTGCAAATGTATAGGTAAAAATACAAAAATAAATAAAAGGAAAATAAAAACTCATTAAGTTGAAAACCCATAAGGGCAACTTAAGCAAAAATTGAAGCATATAAAAAAGAAGAGAGAAAAGCTCATTGAGTCAAAAACCCGTAAGGGTGACTTAAGCAAAAATTAAAGCATAACAATGATTAAAGCTCATTAAGTTGAAAACATGTAAGGGTGGCTTAAGCAAAAATTAAAGCATATAAGTGACAGTCTGATTTTTTTTAGTGTCTTTTACAGTGTCGAAAATAGTGATTTACCGGTCTGTGAATAGTACCATTGGTCCGGGACTTGGTATTATTTCGTCCAGAAAAATTACTATGCATGTCTAATATGTTATTTAATATTTTTGGAGCATGTTTGCATGATTTAGGTGGATAGAAAATATTTCACGAATATTTTTGAAAAGTTAAGGTATTTAATGAATATTATTTTCTAGTGTAATGTGTTAAGGAAAATTAAGGAATTATTCTTATGGAGTTAATTTAATTAATTTGTGGAGTTAAATAATATTGGAAGAGAATTATTTGAGGAATATTCAGAGCCATTAGATGAAAATACCTTGACTTGATCTTGGCCCTTCATTTGGCATAAAATGAAGAAGCCAAGATTGACTTTGCCACTTCATTTTACTACTCATCAACACTTTCTCTTTCTTCTTCATCCTCTTCCATGCCACTTCTTCTTCTTCTTCTTCTTCCTCCATTTTCCCTCATTTCTCTACTTCAAAACCTCACCCAAATCACCTAATTAAGCCTTGGATTAATTATCAAACCTTAAGAACTAAGCAAAAGGAGTTGGAATTTGGAGTTTTAAGCTTGGAAATTGAAGTTGCTATTGAAGCAAGTAAGTTGTGAATTTTAAGTTTTGTGAATTAGTGAGCAAAATTCAAGGATTAGGCATGTAATTGATGCATTAAATCATGCTCCATTCATTTTTTTGGTTAATTTTGATTTTTATGTGTATTTCTCCTACCTTGAAGAAGTTGGAGAACCATCCTCCAGAGACAAGGAGAAGGCTAAAGAGTAGAGGTTCTAAGCTTCTTAAAGCTTCATTTAAAGGTTAGTGCATTAATATATCTTTTCCCCTTTTATTTTCTTAAGTTTTCAATTTTTAGGTTTTTGACTGAAATTGTGTGAATTATGTGGGAAAGAGTATTTGAATGTTTTAACTTGGTTTTCAATGATTCTTAAGCATGATTAGATGCTTGAATAGGGAGAGAAACCTTTCCTTCCCCTTCATCTAAGAGAGGTCGAACCTCCTTAGGAGGAAGAGCCTTGAGTTTTGCTTCAAGCTTTGATTTTCTTTTGATTAATTTTAATGTGCTTTTGAATGATTTATAAGCATGATAAAGTGCTTAGATGGAAGGGAAACCAACCCTTTCCTATCATACTAAGAGTGGCCGAACCACCTAGGATGAAGGGCCATTGGTTTTCTTGGGTTTTTATGCTTGAATTTGACTCTAATGAGTAGAATAATAAGTAATTTAGTGGTGGC
>CANUEP010147675.1:0-10751 GCA_947857235.1 Jatropha podagrica | reverse complement strand
GTTTAGAACAATATTATTTGTGGGAATTAATTTGATTATAGGATATTAATTATTGATTGTGGTATTTTTGATTGATTAATTAGTTATGTGTTTGAGTGATTAATTGGAGAAATTGGATAAAATAAATTAATTGATGATTTGGATAATTAAAGAGTAATTATAGGATTTTAATTAATTTTGAGAGTTAGTAAATTAATTGATTATTGTTAATATTTCATAATTATAAAAATTAGTTTATTACGGATTAATAGGTGTTATTGAAGGATTTTAAATAAATGGATTATATTAAGAGTTAAATGAGTTATTCGGTTGATTAAATGAATTGTTGTAGAAAAATAGATTTTTATTGATAAGGTTGAAAATATTATATTAAATATTATTAATGGTGATAATCGGAGAATTTGATTAATTATAGATTAAATTAGTTCAGTACAGAATTTTAGTAAATTAAATTGAAGGATATAATTACTTAATTAAGGGTTGATGGTTATTATTAAAGGTTTTTAGATAATTAAATTATTTTGAGTGTTAATATTTGGTGGAATAAGTGTTATCAAATGAAATATTAAGGTAATTTCAGGTTAAAAATAAATATTTGGTAAAATTGCTAACGATTTATATTTGAGGATTTTAGTTGTTTGGCATTATTATTAATGGATAATTATTGAATCTAAATATATGCATTGGTGTATTCGACGAAAATAAAATTAATGATTAAAATGTTAGAATTAATGAAATTGATCTAAGTATGATAATTTTGGAGTTAGATTGATTAATGATTATTGAAGTTTGAATAAATGGAAGATAAATTATAGTGGATATTTTGATGGTAATTAATATAAGGATGAATATGTGGTAGCGTTGATTAAATAAATGTGGTGAGTTAAATAAATGATGTTACAAAGAAATTATAATTATTGTCGATGTTAATTTATCATTAGGAATATGAATATATTTTTGAGGGCATGAGAATTAAAGAATTGAGTTATTAAAATATAGGAATATATTTTGTGATTATTAAGAATCAAATAAGATAAATAAATTAAATAATTAAAGGATATTTGGAGACTGAAAACAAATTAAGTAAAATGTAATATTCGGTGGTAAATAGTAACTATTATGAAATTGAAGTTATATTTTGTGAAATATTTTTGTGATGAATGATATTATTAATACAAGATATAATAAGTTGATAGATGAGTTAAATTTGAGGTTAATAGAGAATATTATAATCTATTAAGGGTTATTATATTTTTAAAAGCTGAGTTATATTGAAATAAATAGATAGTTATATTTTTGAGGGATTGCTGCTATAGTAGAAATTAAAATTTAAACATATAAATAAAATAAGTAAAGGTGTTAAAAGTAACTCTATAAATTTATTAGTCAAGAGATTCATCGTCTGATTATATCTCTCTTTATTATATGTGTCTTTTTAGATCAATCGAGTTTCTCCACTATTCCTCCAAGTCAAGACCCAAAGTAGAATTAGAATATTCTACTATCACTGTGAGTAATAATAAATGGCTCACATTATCCTGCATATATGCATTTCATATGCATACCATATACTCTTTATATTAATCTAAATAATCATGAATCATTTCTTATTTCTATTGTTATATTAATATTCTTTATCTTCCAAATATAATATTATAATTCTATAATCTCAATATGTAATATATGATATTTTGATTCCATAAATTTATATAATTTTTACCCTTGATTACATTCATATGTTGCATTTATTGTATTGAATATATTTGGTGAATAATTGCGATGTGAAATAATGTGCTTTTGTATCTGGGTGGAAATTGGGACGACGTGTGTCACTGTGGGTCAGTGGGCCAAGTATGGAGATCTGCTTCCCGTTATATATATATATATATATATATATATATATATATATATATATATTTATTGGTAATTTAATATTTCAATCCTAAATATTGGTAATTTAATATTTCAACACCCTAAGATAACTTGAATATTTGAGCTAATTTATAAGTAAAGGGTAGAAAGGAAACACAGTTGAATAGTGGTACAAAAACCTTAAGTGGTGTCAATATTCAAAAGCAATAAGGCAATTTTTCATAAATATATTTCATCCAAACGTTGTGTATCCTAAACAATAGTCTCCTATTTGGTAATATTTCATTTTAAGTTATGTATGTTGAAATGGCATAATATGTGTAAATTAATTCGCAGGCAAGCTATTAAAATTAGAGGAAACAAAAGAAGGGATGATATGAATAATGATGGCTTTATTACTTCTGGAAATATATTTTACACTAAGAAGAAGAAAGATGGATCAAAAAGACATTGCACAAGTTTTGGTGTGTGGACAGATTAATGCCATAGGGGCTATTACCTTAATGTATGTATTTTGAATGTCATTTCTTTACTTTCTACACATACAACTAGCAATGACTAATTATGACTGATTTTGAGCTCATTTTGGATTGTACCTAGGTTTATGATAGAGAAGGTTCAGGTGATTAGGAAACAAGGCAAACACAATATCACAAGCAATCATTTATTGCTAAATGATACTTTTTTAATGAGAATGCTTCGAATTTTCATAATGCTAAGAGAGCACAAAACTAATTTTGCTTCATTCTCAATGACAAATAAGTCAAACAAGCACAACAAGCAAGATGTTGTTGCAGATAAAGCTAAGAAACTTTCAAGAAATAATACATCTAAAGGAAAAAGGCCAAAAATTGCCTCTTAAACCAATAAAGACAAGAAATGCAACTAAAAGCAAAGTTCTTCATATTGACAAACTTAAGAATCAGGAGGTATATAACTTTGAGAAGAAATGTTGCAATTTCAACCGACTCAGCAGCAACTTTTAGGATAAATAGAAATGATTTGATAATGTATTTTTCGGATATTGAATGCTTCAATAGTATTGGAGTTATTAGATGATTTAGGTCATTTATTTTATAATCGAATTCTGGGACTATGTTGGATGTTTTGCAAATTAGATTTTGGGATTATATTGGATATTTTGTAATTAGATTCTTGATGTTTGATTTATGCATTTCGTACTCAATTTTGAAGAAAGAATATATTAGAGATTGTGTTGAATTACTGCAGAAAATAATGTGAGTTTATGCATAGGTTATGGTTGGTAATGCAGAAGAAATGTGATTATGTTTGAATGCTTATGGATATAATGTTGATTAACGTTTAAATGGACAAGTTAATGTTAATGTCTTGCACAGTTTAGTCAAAATTTATTTTACATTTTCTCCACAAATTAACTATACATATTATTGCACAATTTCACATGTACAAATACCTTGATGCTAATGTAGCACTAAATCTAATATGTTGGAGATCAGTTTCAAAATTGCATATAGTTTCACTCAGATAAATAACTAAATAGTTGGTATGCATGCTAATAAACTTGCGTTTGATTGCTAATTTCATTACAAATAAACTTTAATCAACCTAACATCGATTGACTACTTTGCATGCTCCGACAACAACACTTTAATACAATCTAAGCTACAGATTTTACATAAGATTAAACACTTGTATTTTGCCTAAGAAGCAAATAAAAACAAAAACAACTCAAAGGCTCGATATCAATTCATCCTTATTTGAATAATGCAATCATCAACAACATTATAATTGATATCCAAAGGATCTTCTCTCGTTTGTACCTCCTACACAACTCATCTTCTAGGTTATTTACCTTCTTTAGCAATCCAGGTATGATATTGTTTGATCTATTGTAAATTGCAGGATCAACCCAATCAAAATAACTATAACCTTGATTTCGGTCCTCCGACCAATTATTGTCATTTAATTTCCATATAGAAGAAAAGTCTTGGAAAATCAATCTAAACTAACTAAAACAAAACATATCAATAACATCTTACTAGGCACTTTTGGCATGCAACGAATCTCTAGCCAGGAATCCAATTTGTCCATGAAGTGCAAACCTAGCAAGCATTCCACAGTAACAATACTTAACTTCGATTTTCAATTTATAATTAGAGGTTCGACAATGGCAATAATTGAGGGAAAAATTTTTAATTAAAGAAAGAGAGCATCATGTTTGGGAGGATAGATGAAGGGTAATTAAGACTTTTCAAGCAAGAATATCATGTGCAGATCATGTGAGATCTTATTTGGTAATATACATGACACATCAGACGTTTATGTGTCAAATAGTGGGTCCTAATTTCAGCCATTAGTGCATTTGGGCATGCCAACATTGCAAAATATTTTGACCGATTTGCACTTACTTGCAAAAGAATTTTGTTCAAACACTAAAATAGTAAAATACAAAAGTGCAAACATCAATGAAGTAATTAACCCTTTAGAAAAAAATACTAAATAAAACATATAATTTAGTTATATTAATTAATTTTTCTTAATTTATGTGAAAGTCAAACTAGCCCTATGAGACGAGAGAGTATCATTTTAATTTTACACTTTAGAAAAATACAAGAGGTAATTGGAGAACCAAGATTTACTAGTGGAAAATTATAATCTTGTCCTAAAATTATGACAAAATTAACTATATTATTGCTCTGTTTTTTAAAACACATTATTTTATTCCTATATTTTTTTATTATTATACATTATTGTCATTCCGTAAAAAGAAATTTGAACTTTTTCGTTAAGTGGCTTATGAAAGCATATAAATACTCTTTAATCCATCTTAAATTTGCATTATATAACAAACTTAAATGTATTTGAAAATAAATAAAGTAAAAGGAGTTAACCCAACTAAATGAATGCAAGGGTTGTACTCACATCTAACTATCATGCATAGGGAGAGAAAGAGAGAGATAAATTAATGGACAAGAAGAAAAGAGGAGACAAAATTGTAAGTCCTTTCCTTTCAATTTAAAGTAAAAAATAAAACGATCGATGAAATAATATGAGGATTTCCATAATTTGGAATATACCAATACAAATTGAAATTTCAAATCAAATTATAATTTAGAATGGAATTATGGAATGTAGAACTTAAAATGGAATTTATTTTTTAGATTGGTATATGAAATATGGAACGGAAATATAGCACAGAATTCTATATTTCAATCCATATACAGAAATTTTATTTTATTTTATTTTTAGCTTTAATTATATATTTTAATAATAAGATATTAAACTAGAATAAAATATTTTCAAAATTTAATATTAAAAAATTCCTATTTCATTCTATAACTATATGGTTTAATGAAATATTAATCCTGATAGTAATTATGAAACTTTTAATTTTGTAATTTAATTATATTTTTTTAGCAGCTGAATTCAATTTTAGATAAATAAATGGAGTATTTCGTAATAAGTTTAAAAACATGTATCTTAAAATATATCATAATTGAATAGATTTATTTTTCCATTCAAAAATTTGGAATTATCAAATTTCATTCATAAAACAATATATTATAAGATTTTAAATTCTAAAAAAATATTTTGAATAATATAGAATAAAGATTTAAATTTTAAAATATTTCAAAATGGAATTGGAATAGGAAGTCATTCCATTTCATACCGACCGAATTATACCTCTATATAAAATAGTATATTTTAAAAGAAAAAGGATAAAGTAGATGAAAATAAATTTAAAATTTTCCCTTTACTAATTAGGCCAATAGTTTATGCCAACCTTTCGAAGCATAATATATTTCTATATGTTCTTGCCATTGCTTGGCAGAAAGAAGCTTAAATAGTCAATTTATAGAAGTCACCACAACAAGGTCCAAACTACTTTTTATGAGAAAAAGCAGGCTTTTATTTTAATTTCTTTGACAACTTTGAAATCCTTCAAGCTTTTGAATCTTTCGCTGCTTCTTTGGCCCTGCGTTTCTCCGCTTCCTTCCGATACTTTATTCCACAAGCATTGCATAATGACTGCAAGCAAAAGATCATATGAGTCCAACAAAGATATATAAGTGAAAAACCGAACCCTATAATATAAAAATTTTTAATTTTTCTGGCCAAATATGCTTTTCGAATATTAAATTTATGTTTTTTCTCTTATACTGCTCTTTTTTATATATATATAATACAGCAAATTCTCATGTTTTCAAAACAAACTCCATTTGAAATTATTTGCAGTTACACTAATTGAGTCAAACCAATTGCAATTAAGACTGTTAAAATTTGGTGGCATTGGGACCCACTATAAACAGTTCTTACTTTATCTACTACATACTTTATCTTCTCATAAACAAACAAAAGAAAATATTACAGTAGCACCAACTTTTCACCGTTTGCTCTTACATTTCAAATTCAAATCAAATAGATCGGATTGAACGGTTTTAATTGAGATGAGATGAATTTAGTATTTAATACGGCCTAAATATAAGGTTTATGTTTCAAATATTTTATTTATATAATATCTTGCATGAAATTGATCAAAACAACATTAATGATGAACATAAAATAAATTCAAAGTAAAATATTTATCAAGTGTTCGAAATATTAATTAGTCCCAAATATTATACTATTTAAGGTGATTGCAAATCCAATTTTTAGCTTCTAAACTCCTTTTTTTTAATTAGAGATGAAAATTCAAATTTAGATTTATTGTCAGGTTCTATTACATTTATTACTAAGTTACTCTAACTTCTAAATTTAGGGAATATAAACTTCTCGAAACTCTTGTTAAGAAAGTCAATTTTTTTTTTTTTTTTGGGTAAATTGGAGAGTAAAGCTCAAAGAATTACCAGCACGATCTGGGATAAGCTATACCACTAACATCAAGGGTGAGCCAACAAGCAATCCGTCGAGGGATCTAACAAAACATGAGTTCCAAAGGAAAATTCTTACCTAATTTTGAAAGATATCTTAAACGCACTCACATCATTCGACGTGAGTGGAACTAAGTAGCAAATGAGAGATTTAAGTGCAGGAAAGCAGTGAACTGAACACAGTTAGAACTATGTCTTCCTCCCTGATTTTCCTTCCTCATAAAAAGGAAAAAAAAAAAAAAAAGCTGACAAAACAAAAGAAAATAGTAACTTCTAGACAATTCTAACTTCGCAATATCATAAAACATCCAAGCATATTATACGTACCTTGGGACCAAGAGGACCTTTACGCCACATGGGAGTATCATTAGTGTTGCAATTGTAGTTGGTGCACCTCCTGTTAGGGTTAAAGTTGTTCCCATTGCGTGGGCGCCTTGCAACAGAAGAGGACTTTCCAGTCTGACGCGCCTTGAAAGGAGAGCAGTCAAGGAGTGTATAGCTAGTCAAGCTATGAGGTTGAAATGGAGGCAATGTGAAACCACCATTGATGTTCTGGTAAGCAGGAATTCCTGTAGCATATTGCTGATGGTGCCTCAATATTCCAGTTGATGAGCTTCCCATATCATATGCCCATGAGTTCAGGTTTTGGCCCCCAAGAAGATTGCTTCCTATGTTACCCATTACTGAAACAAAAAATGGTTAATTACTAGTCTTCATTTCAAAATCTAATAGCTGACAAACTCATTCTTGTCAAAAACTTAACCTTATAAACTTTTTTTATAGACAAGTTAAAGTATTTTATTAGTTTTTATAAAATACAAGCAAAACTTAATAATTTCAGATGTCTAGTTCCAAGCCAATCGGCCCTCCCCGAACAACCCAACCTAACTCGAAAATGTTAGGCAAAAAAAAATCTGCAACTAAAACAATACGAAGTTCACATGAGACAACTGTTATTTATCTTGAGATTGAGAGAATAAATAGTTGAAATAAAATCCAACACAAACTCTTCATAACCAAGCAAAAAAAATCCCTCCTTTCATGGCCAACACATCGGCAAAATTATTCTTGCTTCTTTTAACGTGACAAAAAGCAATGTGAACTAGAGATGAGATCAAACAATCCAACCTATTGAACCTCAAGCTCAAGCTTATGATGTTCAAATGCAAATTTAATGGCAATCTTACCGGCATTTCCCATGTGATTAATCATCCCATAGTGGTTTATAGCAGCTCCTCCTCCAATCCCATAGTTGTTTGTAGCAGCTCCACCTACTCCAATCCCATAATTGTTTGTAGCAGCTCGGCCCCCTCCCATCCCATAGTTGTTTGTCGCAGCTACTCCTCCCATCCCATAGTTGTTTGTAGCGGCTCCGCTATAGTTGTTTGCAGCAGCTTCGCCTCCTGTCATCCCATAGTTTCCTCCTCTCATCCCATAGTTTCCTCCTCCCATCCCATAGTTGTTTGTAGCAGCTCGGCCTCCTCCCATCATCATCATCGCGTAGCTGAAAGTTGGCGCTGCCTGTTCAAGTACGTTTATGAATTTTCACGTACAATATGATTTTTGGTATTTAAACCAAGATGGAAACTTTATATCTGTAATCTATGATTTATGTCCATAAACTTGTATCTATTTATAAAAAAAGCACTAAGTGTGAAAGTTTGTAACAACTGAATCCTATCTTAATATCATTAATATAGCATAAATAAAAATAATAACAACAAGCAGTTTATTTATAAGTTAAGTATCTTTTTAGAATTAAAAACAGAAGAATGGAATTTAATTGAATTTACGCAAATTATAAGAATTCAACTTGTGAAAGTAAATTCCATTTTGGTAAAACTGTAATATAATATAAATAAAAGTATTTTTATTGTAAATATGATATTAAAAATTCTTATAATTATATTACATTTCATTATTTATGAAGCCTGACCTAAGTATTAAGTAAAAGACGTTAACAAATTAATGACGGGTGTAATATTTATCTTATGACTACTACTGAGTTATTCATTATGAGTCACAAGATGCTAAGAAATCCATAGTTGTCATATTAATACAATCTTATCAGATCGTATCACAATGAAAGATTGTAATATTTACTCCCTTAAAAGGATGCCAGAATACTTTCTCTCATCATTACCAAACATTATTCATTACGTGTCAAAATATTTATAATATTCATATTGAAAAAATTCCTATTAGATCATACCATGATGACAAATGTACTCTTTACTCTTATTTTGAGAGTAAAAAAGAAAACATTTCCAAAAATGTAAATACGACTAAATTTAGAACAGAGAAAATACATGTCTTGTGTGTGCCAAGTATGGTGTTAAAGGATTTAATAAAAGGGCATTACTGAGGAATTAATTCTTGCATTATTTTTTCATTTTTTATTTTTGATAATGTTTTAATTTATTTATTTTTTCTTTAAAATTAAAATATTGTAAACCATGGAATACGGGTAATAGTTTTGTGTGTCAAAATTTTCAAAGTTAATTAAAAGAAAACATTTTGAAATTCTCAACATGAATAATTTGAACCATAACAATATTATTCATGTGTGCAGAATGCGATGGTCCAATCAGCATATGAAAATAAAGCAGGTTGGTGGATATGATGTCATTAGGTTTTATTTTTGTTTTCTGGAATAAAATCATAATATACAATAAGATCGAACTAGATCACTTGATTACCATACTAGCTCATGCAAGAAAAGACAAGTTTTCTGTATAAAATTTTCAAGATCCACCTCAGACAGACAATTGATTTTTCTTCTCTATTAAAACAAAATTAAACTGAATTTTTTTAAAAAACAAATTGATTCCATGAGTTTTATATTTTTATAAATCATCCAAACAAAAGAAAAGAATATCTCTAAAATAAGACTAGCTTAAGCATAAAGAATTCTACCTGAGCTATTACCAAAAAAAGAAAAGAATTCTACCTGAGAAGCAGCAGGGTAGGGGCCACCCGAGTTAAAGTTGGCAAGATCAGGGTTTGTGGGGACATGATGAACATGTTGCCTTAGATGAGAGGGATTTTTAGCCTCATTTGGTAACCCTAGTTTCAGTGTGAGGTCCACCATTTCCACTTGGCCATTGTTATTACAGTAAGATGCTCGATTAAACAATCCAGAATCCATCTCTTCTTGCTTTTGCTTATGAGATCTGAGTTTTTTTGTAAAATGGATCTTGTTAAAAACAGAATATGTAAGAGAAATGTGACTCTAACAATACATGTGTGGACCTAAGTTAACAGAAGAAAGGTGGACTAGATATTGCCTCTAACTGTATATTGGCTGTACTGGGTAAAGAATTACCTGCGCCCAGTGTAAATATTCAGCCAATAATTAGGTCATCGAGGGAAAAAAAAAAAAAAGGGACAAAACAGTAGCAAAGAGTGACAATTTTTCTAAATTACAATGAATTATATAGATAGAGGCAAATATTCTTTTAGTCTAAACTTATTCAGACTCGTGACAAAAAGAACATTAGAAAAAGAAAAAGTAAAAACTAAAAATTTTAAGGATTGGTCAACAAATAATCAGAGTTATCCATTTGCCATTGCCGTTCATGCATGAGAGTCTAAACTGAAGCACTCAATGTATATAAATCAAAATGACCTGGAACTCTGACACATATACTACAAATGGACAGACTTGATTGTATCAAAAGACAAAACAATTCATCATAGCAATAGAGAGAGAGAAAAAGAGAGAGAGAGAGAGAGAGAGAGAGAAAGCTAAACCTACATCTGATGATCTAGATTATCAAACCATCAAGATCTGATTTTCAAGATCAAATGGTAATCATCCTCTTTTCAGGAGTACCATTTTAGTTAATCCAAAGCCAATATCAGATGTGACATAAACTATATACAGGACTTGGATTCACCGAAGAAAAATCACGCTTATATACTCAAAAAAAAAAAAAAAAAAAAAAAAAAAAAAAAAAAGAGAAAAAAAAATAATTTTTAAAGAAAATTAACAGTAACAAAATATTTTGATGGGTATAATAAGGT
>CANUEP010147541.1:0-76808 GCA_947857235.1 Jatropha podagrica | reverse complement strand
TTTTTTCTCCCCCCCCCCCCCCCCCCCCCCCCCCCCCCCCCCCCCCCGCGAAAAAAAAAGCGTAAGTGCTTGACTTTTTGTTTCTATATCTAATTATCTACTGTATATCAGGTTATTTACAGTTATGTAGAGAAATGAACTTAATGGGATTATTGGTCTTATATGTTATCTCTTTAATACTAACATGCAGGTGGAACATTTGAAGTAACTTTGAATTTTTGCCTGCCTCTTAAGTTTTGGGTGGGAAATTTTTGAAGTAGCTGTGTCTTTGTTCCTTTAGTATTTTACTGCTTTTTCCAGAATAGGATGTTTTTCAGGAAGCTATCGTTATAAAGGATGTCATAATGAAGTAACTGGAAAAGGGTTTTTGATGTTATCTGTTGTATCCCTAATGCTGGAGAATATATATGATTTGACATTGCATCACCCTCTTATTGTTTTTGTATATATGATTTGACTGGTTACAACAGCATCCTTGTTTGGATTGCTGGACAATCAATGTTTTGTATTTTCACAGTTACACTGCAACTTTTGTATGATATACTGCTTTATTATCCATAATTAATTTGATTGAATCTTGTGAATATCTTTTCTGGGAAGCAGGGATAATTTGAGCCATGGGACAAAGGAACATGCTATGCGCTAGTCAGATGATTGATCTAGAAATGGATCGGCAAGGCCAGGGTTATCTACATCCTGAGCCATGCATTCTTTTGGGAGGCATTACAAACTTCCAACAGTCTGATATGACGACAATGGTTACAGCTGCAGGGAATACAACTACTCTTGATGCTCATCATCTACCAGAGCGTTATGATAGTGCTGTATTTTATGGAATGCCACAATACCATGGCATGCAACATCATCCTCCGCATCATGCTGCTAATCTAGATCTGGGTGTTGCTACTGCGTCGAACTTCTATGTTCCTTACATGGCTCCATCTTCTGGCATTCCTTTAAGTCATGGGTCCTGTGATCATTTGTCATCTTCCTCCAGTTATGGTGTCATTGGAGTTTCTCCTGATGAGTATGGAGCAAATATCCACTTCATGGATAACGCCAGAGGTTCATACAAGAGAAAAACTGCTGAAGGTAGCCCAGGGAATTTCCAATATTTCAATCCCTCAGCAAGCTCCAGTTCTTCAGTAACCCCTTTAAATACAAGACATCCTGACGGGGTTGCTATGATGGATGCTGCATCTTTCACCCCACAGTATAGAGGGAATAGTGCTCCATCAATCAGGGAAGTGGGATCTCATAGAAGTGTGAGGAACAGATTAGGTGCCACTGGGATTGATCCTGGTTTGGGGCATAACCAAAGTCATTTTATTCAAGGAAACTATACGGCTCAGCCATTTCTGCCAGCTGGTTCTATTTGGTTGGATCAACAGTTAAGCAATAATTCTAGTGATGCAGGAGCTTCTTCTTGGACCCAGAATCCCACTATTACTTACATGCATGGTAATTACATTTGGATTTTTTGTTTCATCATTTTCATAAAAATGATTGAATGTTGTTCATAAGATGAACATATGAATTTTTTAATTTTGCTTGTTTCACTTTCTTGTAGGGAACAATGTAAGTGGGGGTTCTATTGATACTGCGAGCATGGGTCCACAGCGATACCATGAGCTATCTACCAACAGAAGTAACACAAGTTTCTTGCACCCGTCTCCTGCCAACCTCCGCCACCATAATTTTCATCATTTGTCACCTATTCAAGGAATGAGAGGCCACAATTTTAATGTTATTCCTCAATTATCAGCTGCTTCATTTAGAGGTCCTACAAGCTATGCCTCACAGAGCAATGTGAATCCATCTCAAGATGGTTTGGATATAGGAGTTAGGCATCCAGGTTCCATGCAGTCAACTGGCCTTAGGGTGTACAGACCTCATCGTGAGGGAGTCATGGCTGAGACAGCTCTGAGACATCGCAATCTTCCTCATTTGAGAGTCCTCCCAACTGATGTAATACTACTCCCTGATCCCTGGAATTTTTGTTCAGTTGATTTTCATTTGGTCAAAATGATGTTTTTGATGGAGGAAAAATATTTCCTGGTTGAAATCTAATGTTTGACATAATTGAATATATTTCTTCCATATGTTGAAGTGGTGATATATGGCTTTCAATGTGTGTAGGGGGTAGCTGTACTAGAGTTCCCTGACTATTATGAAGTAGAAAATCATGTTGACCATCACAGTGATATGCGCTTGGATATAGAGGACATGTCTTATGAGGTAAGTTTGATACGTAAACTGCAGTCTGTTCTTGTCAAACAAAGTAATACTAAGTCCATAAGAAAATTAATTGTGTGAGGACAGCTTGGATTTGGAATGATATGAATAATTGGAACTTATAAATATTGAAAAAATTGCAGGAACTTCTTGCACTTGGGGAGCGGATTGGAAATGTGAACACGGGATTATCAGAGGAAATAATCAGAAATCGATTAAAGACGCGAATGTATTTATCATCACCATTGTCGATTAATTTAGAAGAGACAGCTTGTATGGATCAAGAACCAGCTTCTTGCATTATATGCCAGGTATGTAAAATTTGTTTTAGTGGAAACTTGTGAATGATGCTCAATGTGAGAATGGAATCTTACCTTGTTCCTTTTTCTCATTTATTAATTTAACCTTGTAGGATGATTATAAGAGTCAAGAGAAGATAGGAACGCTTGATTGTGGACACGAGTACCATGCGGATTGCTTGATGAAGTGGCTGCACTTGAAGAATGTCTGCCCTATCTGCAAATCAGAAGCATTGACAGCAGAAAGGAAACATGCATAAGTTCAGTAATGCCACCCAAATGAAACAATTATATATATGCATTTTGGATGGTCATTCAAAGCAGCGCTGCTATTTGTTCCTTCTGCTAATTGTTTATCGTAATGCGGTTGGTATTTTGGTATGTATTTTGTACATGCACTTGCAAATATACAACTAAACTAACAGTCACATTGTCTAAATCTTTTATTTGTTGGTCATGTATTTATCAAAACTTGTACAGACTTACTCATTATGCATTTGCATGCATGCTTGTATTATTAACTCTCAGTTAATATGCCATTTTCAGGAGACCCGCTTATTTTTTATTTTTTATATGATAAGATGTGAAGCGTTGGGATTTTGTGTCTAGGAGAAAGTGCAGAAATCCCTCCTATGATTCTGCTTCTTCGCATAGGGAGAAAAAGAAAAGACCACACGACGTTTCAATTGAGTGAATTTTACGTAATCGTCCATATTTTAACAGACATTAGTGTGAAACCGTATTTATTTGTTGCAGTTTCTTACGAGGAACATTTCCCTTCGCTATGTATTTTTTTTTCAAATGGAGAAAGAATTTTTTTTTTTTTTTTGAGAAAGGTGAAAGAAATTTTATACACGTTATTAGTTAGAGAAATATATTAAAATATTAAAATATATTTTAAATTTAAAATATTGAATACTCGTTTAATATTGAAAATTAGGAATTAAATTAATTTCAATGTCTAATTTTTAATAAAATATTTATTTCAAAAGAATGTGTTTATGTAAAAGGGTTTTAGATTTTAATACATTGTATTAATTTTGAATGATTTATTTCCCAATTTTTGGAATCAATATGACAAAAAATTATCATATTTTAAAATTGTAAAATTAAATGATTAAAAAACTCCCTTTGCTTATAGGAATAGTATTGAAAGAATCTTTTTAGTATATATATTTTAAATAACATTTCAATTTAATCAACAAAATATTTTTAATAATTAAAATAAAGTTTTAAAAAGACAAAAGTAAATATGTGAATTTGATACAGTTTAATTTTTTTAACTAAAAACCTAATTTGATTAAAAGAAAACAAATAACTTTATTAATTTTTAAACATAAGTATAAGTTTAATTGAATAAAATAATTTAGTAGTTAAATCTTAGAGCAGAGATATTGAAAAATAGGAAGAAATTATATTTTGTTACTTCATTTTATGCATCACAATTACATTTATATTTTTTTAACGTTTAAATTTATAAAAATTTTTAAATATAAAAATATACATAAAAATACAAATTTACAATTTTCATTACAACATTACATACTATAATAAATAATAAATTTAAATTTTAATGGGAACAGCAAATTATAATACTACCTCTGTTCTATAATATTTATTATATTTGAAAAAATTTCACATTTACCCTTTATATATAACCGATAGTTATTACTTAAATTTAATGATTTTCTTAGAGAATTAATAATATTAAACTAAAGATAGTACTTTTAATTTATTCAATAATTTATTATAATTTAAATAAATTTAATATTTTTTTTTAAAAAAATGTAAAATTCTGAATGTGAAAAGTATTAACTATTATGAAATACTAAGTAGTAATAATTATTTAGCACATGAGGCTTTCAATCATCGCGCAACAGAAAGAGAATATTTTCCAGCAGAGCTTTATATAAATATTTTCATTATTCTGAATCACTTTCTATATATCTAATCTGCACAATCAATATATAAAAAGAGAAAAAGATAAAACAGAGAATATATATCAAAGGCTAACAAAATATTCCTGGAAGAGGGTGCAATGGAATAAGTACTACTTTTGACTGTGAACTTGAAAGAATGCTCAAACATTGTCCATGGAGGCCTTTTTTTAGCTGAAAACGTGCATATATCATGCTTAATAACTATCATCTGCAGAGAGTGAAGCAATGAAGCATAATTTTGAAAAGGAAAAATAAAATAAAAACGCGCAAAGACCGGTATTCTTTCTCCAGAGTCTACAGATTCAACAACTGCAGATCTAATGCGACAATTTCCAATTCATGAATTGCAGAAGACAGATCTTCCCATATGAGTTCCCCCGATACTAGTGACCTACATTCCACCTCCAAGGAATCTGATGTTCAACAAAGACTAAAAAAGAATCCCAACAAGTTCTAATGATCAATCTACTTTTACAATTTTGAGATTAAATTTGAATTCTTATTGGAAGTTATGCATAAACAAAAGGAACGCAAATTAAAATCAATTACAGAATTAAAATTTTCTGAATATGTCTATATGCTACGGCATCCAAATACAACAGAAGCTACATCAGCTAAGAAAGAAAACAATACACGAGGGAAAATTGAAAACCTCTGAGTAACTATCAAAGAACTCATAAACTAAAAAAAGCAAGAATTGGAATATGAAAGATTAAGACCTTTTCATTGGATTCCAGAGAAATCTCTTAAGATCTTTAGCATCAGACATACGATTGTAATGGCTGAGTTGCAAGAGGTGCTGTGTCTTATCAAGTGAAATTCTTGAAGTTTATATTTGCAAAGATATTATTTTCCCACCTCCTCAATCCTCACTCCCGGATTTAAACAGTGCAGCAACCAACTTTCTTAACTGCCGAAACATCATCCTTAACATTGATAGTTTGTCCTTTGGGCAAAGCTGCTGGATCATCCCCTATATCAAGTGCTTTCCGGCTAACCACATGATATATTTGAGTCAGCACTTCAGTGAAAGCATTCTCAACATTCATAGACTCAAGGGCAGATGTTTCCATAAAGAACGTTTTCTCCCTCTCTGCAAAGGCCTTGGCATCCTCAGTAGAAACAGCACGCAAGTGACGTAGATCCGCCTTGTTCCCCACAAGCATAATCACTATATTAGCATCTGTGTGACCTCGTAACTCCTTCAACCATCGTTCCACATTCTCAAAAGTTACATGTCTTGTGACATCATAAACTAGCAACGCACCAACAGCTCCTCTGTAGTATGCGCTCGTGATTGCCCGGTACCTTTAGTGAAGTAAATAAAATAGCAGTCACTCACAACATTCATAAGTAAAATATTCGCAACTAGATAATCATAACTAAACAAAACGAACATATATTATTATTATTATTATTATTATTATTTTGACAGACATATATGTCAGTCGAAATCTCTCTGATATTGGTGCTAAAATGAAGGAAACATAAACCTTTCCAACCAAGCACACCGGAACACAAACAATCAAGCATGAAATCCAAAGTGAAAGGAAAGGGCAAAAAAAAGGCTTCACCTAAAGTAAGGAATACAATTGATAAAAGTCTGAGCCAGCATTTGAGATATTTAATGCAGCTTGTCATGCACAAGAGAGCCCAAGCTGGCTCGCACTCAATTTCACCAAAAGACTGATTTTGGTTCACTGCTATCCAGCAAAAGAATTAGCCAAGCACATGCACATCACCACATATAAAGTTATATATATGCCCAATTTAATTACTTTCTAAGATACATAGGTTTCATAATAGGTCAATGAGACTTTTAAACATGCCAATCGCATGGTTTTGAGTACATTATTTGTTTCTAGAAAACAAACTTCCTAATATATATTTAAAAACACAGCAATTATTGTTCACAAACTCCTAGTTTATTTTTGAAACTCTAGTAGTTCAATTGGCTCAAGCTTAGCTCATTTTTTGTGGAGAATGTTTACACCAAACTTGGATAATTTAGCCAATAATTGTTTCAAGCTGAGTTTTTGAAGGAGCCCAGCCAAAGTATCTCAAAACTATTTTGGTTCAATTTGTATAAAATCTCAATATCTAAGAGATGAAATTTTTATAGAAAGATAAGGAAACCAACTGAATATTGTTAATACAATTGCAGCCAAATAGCATACTCAAAAAACACCTGCTTCATTTGGTCAAACGATATCTAGAAAATATCAATACTTGGCAGGTTCAAAACACAAGACAAGTCTTTCCAATATAATTTATACAGAAATAAATGCATATGCTGATGTACTTCATAATAACTGCATGTAATGATCACATTTAAAACTTCTACATCACATCTACCATCCTAAAAACTGAATCAGATCAAGACTTCAAGCAGAAAGCCTCCCTGCTACATATGGAAAGTGGACAATGCTTGCTATATAATAAAGAAGATTCTTTACCAAAGGCAACACAATGCTATAGGTGCAATGTCACTTAATAAAACAATTGCATTTTATCTGACAGGAAATATCTCACATATAATTGGTATTGGCCACTAAGGATAAGGACTGAATTTCAAACAACTTTCTTGACATACATATTCTTCAATAATTTGTTTCAACAGTGTAAAATGATTAATATTAGCCGGAATGCAATATTTCCTTGCACAATATCTGAAACTTGATTAGTCTATTGAATAACCCTGACAGACAGAAAACAAAAAACTTAATCCAATATAAAGATATCTTCATGTAGGGTAAAGTACTTGCCAATTCTTAACTCAATAGTTTTCTTAAAATGGATAACACAATGCTCTAATTACTATTACAAAAAATTCATTTCAAACGTTAATTACCGGAAATGTCCTATAAATACCCACTTAGATTCGAAAATCAACCATTGGCACAGCCATTACTGCAAAAACTTGCATTTTATTGTCCAATGCTATGAAATTAAGCTCCTTTCTATTTCCTAAATATTTACTAGCAATCACCAACCAAAAATATACTCCATTAACAATCCTTCTCTCAAATATCCCAAAAATTAAATTAAAAAAAAAATCCCTACACAGCGATTATTTTTCTCACCAAGGCAACAGATCGTGAAACCAAAATGAAGAAAAAGATTTAGGATTGGTTATTCCACAACCCAAAATCTCAATCAAAATGAGAGGGAAAACATGACGAAAATAAAAAGAAAAGAACCTTTCTTGGCCGGCGGTATCCCAAATCTGAGCCTTCACGATCTTGTCATCGACGCGAATGCTACGGGTGGCAAATTCGACGCCAATAGTAGATTTGGATTCGAGACTGAACTCGTTTCGAGTGAATCGAGAGAGTAGATTCGATTTCCCGACTCCAGAGTCGCCGATTAACACCACCTTGAAAAGATAGTCGTAATCATCGTCTGCTCTGTACGCCGCCATATCTTCCTGTCAAAGTCGGGTCGGGTCAAGTACTTCCCTCTCTTTCAAGGGATAATTGGTTTGTTGATGTTGTTTTTGGATTAAATCGCAAGGATTTGAGATTATAGACGCGGGGAGAGATAGAGGGGCTTTGAATTGGATTCGCAGCTTGTGAAATTTTGATGACAATGGACGGGCCAAGTTAATAGATGAACATTATTATTATTATTACTATCATTATCATTGACTCCTTTTATTTTAAAAAATAATTTCTCTGATACCCCAAAAAAAAAATTGTAAAAAATATTTTCTAAATTTTCCATATTTCCGGCACTTAAAAAAAATCAAGCACTGAAAGTTTCATAATATAATCCATTAGGCTTTAAATAATTTTATAAATGCTTCACGATGAATCCAGGCAGGGCCAGATCAATAAATTCTTTTTTTTTTTTTTAAATCTGAATTTCATTTTTCAAACTTTTATTATTAACCCATTTAATTTACATATACATATTTCTATTATATTTTTAATGAATGTTATTCAATATTATTTATTGATTTCAATAAACAAATATGACAAAACAGTGAAAATTAATAAAATGATAACGGAACTATATAATTGAGTATGCATAATAACTATTATGGAAATAAAACAAGTTTAAAGCTGCACTTCAACATAATACATAAAAGAAAAAGAAAGTCAAAAATTAAAAACTAATTATTGAGCATATCAATAGTAAACCGATTACCAATAAGGAAAATAGATATTGAAAGAAGAAACAAATAAATAAAAAAAGGGTACAAAAATTAAAAGAAATAGAAAATATAAATTGGGTAAATGGTGATTTGATTCGTTACTTATGAAGTTTGAACTTTGATGACATTTAAACTATTAAATTATTAGAATAAATTTAAGCTTTTTGTTTCTATAAATTAAAAAAAAAGCACAATTAAATAAAAATTTAATTAGATTGAATTCAGGATAGGTTATGCATTATCCACTATTGTCCAGAATCGAAAATGAGTATAATTTTTAATATCCAGCCAAATCCATTTATTAAACAAATCGGATAAAATCCGAACCATTAGGATTAGATTGAAGCAGACATCCGTCAGTTGGGATTAAATTAACATCCTCAAGCACAATGGTGTCTAAATGCAATTAATTCAAATATCTAAACTCTGTATTCCAGTGTAGTAAAATGAAGATGTTTCCTATAGAGTCCAAGTAGAATGTGATGAAATGAAGCAATACAAGTGTAGTAAATGATGGGACGGTATCAAACAAGGTGAAAAGTAAGTTCTGTAGGACAATGGTGAGACCAAGAATGTTGGGCACCAAATCTGCAACATGCTCGCAAGAGGAATATTGTGAAGATAATAATGCTGAGATAGATGCTTAGATGTTCACAAGATACAAAAGGCAGAAACAGCTGAAGTTAAAGATAATATAAGAAGACTTCCGAGATGATAGGTTACACAAGCCTCAAAATGGAAAGTGCTAGCAAAGGAAAAAGATGGACCTAAAACTACTTGGGAGGAATTATAGTGTTTGAATATTAGCAAGGATATAGTATCAAATGATTAATAAACTTCCTATTTAAAATTAAAAAATCAAGAGTCAAAGACCAAAATTACTTAGTGAATCAAAAAACTAAATTTCAACGATTCCATCCCAAACTATTTTGACTCGCGATGGAACATGTAGATTGAAGTGAAAACACACCTCAAAGGCCAAAAGAGTTATCTATTTTGAATTACATTTCCAGACAGACTGCAAGCTTCAATTTATGAACAAAGTTACAAGTCAGGCAAATAAAAATGTTTTTACATCTTCAAATAGAAATAAGGAAAAGTAACAGAAAAAAATATCAGTTGGTTCTCTGTTTAAAGTTCAATAAATACCAATAGAATTCCGCATATGCAGTTTCAAGAACATAAGCAGGTCTCTATTGTTTTGGTTCTCTAAGAAAGTGTTGGCTTTTACAACATATTCGAATTCCGGCCCATACATATGAGATGCACATGCCGCTTTACAAGTCAGGAGCTGCAAATCACCTGTTGCAAAAAAATAAAAATAAAGAAAATTAATATGGCATAAACTTGGCAATTAAAAGAGCTCAAAACCCTGTGACTAGAAGTTTAACTGAGCTGAGTCAAGTTTTATTTTTCATACTAGTAGTAATGTTTGAAATCCTTCAGCTTAACTTTGCTCAACGTAATTACTATTAAAAACCTAAAACCTAAAGAAATTTATTTATTAATATTAAAAATAAAGCTCAAATAAGGAGCTCAAATTAGTAAATAAATATAAAATATATATAAAACTTCAATAATACTCGATTATGCTATTGAGTCACTTGAGTTGAGCAATAGTACTCTGATTTTAAGCTCAATTCTTTGAAAGTTAAAACCGAGTTTAATTAAATATTTTGCATGTTGAATCCAAGTGGCTTGACTCATAACCATAAATCTTAAACCCAGAGTAATGCAAGGAAATAAATCGTAAGGCGTGCGTCTAAAATAAGACACAATTAAATTGGAATTCTAGAGTTGCCAGGTAGGTTAGATAGATATGATTTTGATTATGGACTAAGAACAAGTTGAAGCTTTCTAGCCCCTTTTAATACTTTATCCTGTTCTCATGTCTCAAAATTCAAGAGTATCTTGGGGTGGGCTCTATTGAGTTGCCCACTTGGCCTTATAAACCATATCGGCATGTTCAATTCAACACTAGCTCATCATAGAAATCTGCCAATGTCTAAAATAAAAAAGAACTCTATCAAATTGAAAATTCAGGAAAAATTTAATGGAGACGTTACCAGGGGCAAGCAAACAGTTGAACCAAACCAAACCAAGGCCAAAAAATGCAACCAGAAAGTTTTGGATGATAGACTGAACGAAAATTGTCATCCGACTCAAATTGAACCAGTTGGTTCGTCCAGGTTGGTCAGTTTTTACCATTTCGGTTCGATTTTAAGCCCAACCGATGAATTTCTTGAACAGAAAAATAGATTCGGTCCAACCTGAACCTCTCTTGAATAGCTAATTGGACTGAAATGAAATAGATCGGTTCAGTTCAGTCGGTGGTTTTGCACACTCCTTGATGTTAGCATTAATAAATTGTCCTATTGAAATATAAAGTCTCGAAACCCTCCTAGTAAAACGAATATTAAAAAGGTAACTTAGTGCATAAAGCATCCCGCAGTTGTAGGTTCTGGGGAGGACTAATGTGTGCAACCTTCCTCTTGGTTTTTGTAGCAAGGGTATTTTCATTGTTTGAACTCATTACCTCTACGTCACAAGTGGAGTAACTTCACCACTATACCAAAAAACCACTCTCTATTAAAAATATAAATTGCTTGTCAAATTTCCTACAACTAAAAGAAAAGTAATTACTGCAATTTGCAAAGAGGCTCTTCTCTCCACAACAGATTAAGATCATGATTTTAACTTGGACTATGCTTATGGGGAGGAATATAAACTACATCAGCCCCCTTCTAGCACTAACTAACAAAGAAGTTTCCTATCTCCAGTCCATAGACAGGCCAGCAACTCCATCTCTACTTCAGAAGCACAAAACCAAAGACACCAGCTCCTTCTTTCCTAACCACTTAGCCTACAAAAATTCAGTCACCGACCAAATTCACAGCAAATCCTGAACCTACCTCTAAATTATAAAGCCATCAGCAATAAACTGATGAACAACCACAACTTAATCAGTCAATTGACAAAATTGAAAAGAAAAAGAAAAAAAAAAAAAGAACACAGTAGCTTTGGGATACCAAGAAAATGATGAACCAAGATGGAAGAGCACAGATCTAGACACCAATATAGGTTGGCCCCAAAAGAAAATAGAACAAAAAAAAAAGGAAGCCAATTAATTAGACACTTCTCTGGCAGCAAATAAAGCCTACTAATGTTCATACTTCCTATAAGGCCCATAAAAATTATCAAGAGTGCTAAAGTGTGAACAGTATATCGATCTGACAGAATGAAAGGAGACTTTAAAAAGGCAAGGTCAAATCAATCAAGGAAAACAAAAAAGAGGGCATATGAGGCTGGAAAAGAGCAAGATCAAAAAGGAAAAGACACCAAACAAGAAAAATATTGGAGGGGAAAAAGAGACGGAAGTGAAGAAAACAAAAGAAGAGGAAGACGGAGAAGAAGGAAGGGGGTGGGAAGAGGAAGTAGAGAGGGATACAAAGGAGTACGAAACATAGGGCCTTTTGAAACTTCAAACTTCAAAGTTCAAGGACCAAAAGTACGATTTGTCAAACTCTCTTAGTTACTACAAATTTTACAAATTCAACAGCAAGAAAAACAAATGCTAAATTACCTGCAGCAAGTTCTGTAGTGAGCATGTTCCTGCTGAAGTGACGTGCCAACCACCAACGGCAGCGGATCATCCAAGCCTTTCCTGATTTGCCATGTGTAAGAAATTTGGGAATCCTGTTGTAACAAGCAGAGAAACCTTCGTGTTTTCCACCATTTCCATGAAGACATCCTGACATACGATCCTCTTCACATTGAGAAACTTTGAGAAAGCATGAAGCAAACTCTCTCCATATATTATATTCGACATAGACAGCATCCAAATGCAAAGCTATCATTTCCAAAAGGGATTCAGGGCTATAATCCCCTGCACATATAATAAAAGAGAAATTACTAAACAATAGAATGACAAGATTCCTATCACATAAATGACAGGTTCACATGGACCAGCAAAAACACAGGAGAACAGATATGACTCCAAGGCCCTTTGATAGGGTAGAAGATAAGTTTGTTCAACAGTGGTGCACGGTTGACCAGATTCCTATCACATAAAGTACACTTCCACATTGACTAGCAAAAACACAGAGTGTGGACATGACTCCAAGGATCAAAGGCCCTTTGATAGGGTAGAAGATAAAGTCTGTTCAACAGTGACACAAGGTTGAGTTTTCTCCTATCAAGGAAGATTATACAAATGAGGACATAAACGAGGAGAGTTGGAATTTAATCTCATCTCAAAAAAAAAAAAAAAAATTTACTAAGCTCAGATATCTTTGTACTTTCTCCTATTTACAAGCGAAATGGTTTTCTAATTTGAATTTTCTTCCGTCTACAAAAAGTTGGAATCCTTAATGTCAAGGAAACAAGTCCAACAATGGCTTGGAGTTGAAGCTCCGGCATGTTCAGAATTACCCTGGGTTTTTATATATGCTTGTGATGTTCTATTTTCAACATAACATAATCTGCTATTCAATTAATAAGAATTTCAGGAAGTATGCTTCCATTAATTTTTAATGCAATTCTAATAGAAGACATAGTTGTCAAAGGCTCAAAGCGCACTAAGCCACAAAAGGTTCCTGGCATGGAGTCTAGGCACAATGTGCAAGGTGAAGGCACAAAAATAAAGGAAAAAAAATATAAAATAATTCTAAAATTGAACAAAAAATTCATATTAATATTATAAAACATATAAAATCTTAAATCACACTATTTAATGCTTGGAATATCTAAATATAATTTCAGCAGCCCTAAATTAAAAGCAATAATCATTAGCCTAAGTTTCAGCAGCACAAATCAGCAAAAAATTCAGCAGAATAACAGCTTATAATTGAAGCTATTAGACTTGAAAGAGAAGTAAGTAGAACAAATTGAGAGAGAGAGAGAGTGAGAGGGGCCGGGGATTGAGAAAAGATTCAAAGAATAGTTGAGAGACATATCATTCTTTCATGTTAATCAATTGCTGAATTGTAGGAGAAGACTTCTTTGTGAAGGCTTTAATGGATTTAAATTATCTAATTGGGGCTTTTCATTGGTTGTCAATAAACTGGAGTAGAGGAGCTTAACGCAAAGTGGATCTACGTTTTTCCTTCTGCAGGTCTACCAATACCTTCTATTTCTTTTATTTTATTTATTTCTTTATTTTATACTAATAGAAGCCTATATAAACACAGCTGGACCGCATATATTAAAAAGAAAAACCCTAAGATCTATTGGTGGAATAAAATAATGAAAGGGCACACTTTTTTATGCCTTGCGCCTGCACCTAGGTGAGGGCTTTTTTCTGCTCTTGAGGCTCCAGGACCTGCGCCTTGAGTCAGGCGCGCCTTAGGCATGCTTTTCACAACTTGATCTAAGGAAGTGCAGGCTTTTCCTCATGGGAATGAGTCCTAAATTATACAGGTAGTTCTATTTTGTTTGCGCGATTTTCTTTGCACTAGTGAGTTAAAAGCAGATAATTATTAATCATTGCACCTAATTTGTTTATTTATATTAAACCCTAGCCCCAATTTCAATAAATCAAATTTTCCTCTTTGGAGTTCTAGATATGTAAATCAAGCAGCTGAAAGGATAATCGTAAAAACCGGAACTTCATGAAATTACAAAAAAAAAAAAAAAAAAATCCTTATTCAAAGATGGAGAGATTGTCAAGAGACTGAAACTCCAGTCTTCAAATAGATAATGAAGACATACATCAGTTTGTGAAATTGGGAGAGGTAGGGGAGAAGGACACAGCACGAGGCTATCACACAAATGCAAGGATAATTTACCATTTTGATGCATGCTGATTAGCTTTCCCAGTGACTTGCTACATGTAGGGTCATTCTTTAAGGTGTCCTCAGAACAGGTTGAAAGCACTATGCAGTCTTTAGGATCAACATGCTCTAAAAGGTGAGTCCTCATTCTGCAAAAAGGAATTCTGTTAATTCTATTGAGAAAAGAATTCTGCGAAAGAAACCAAAAAAGGGGATTCAAGTTCTTATCAAAATGACAAACATGAATAAAGCATAATAACTGATCAAACTACATCTTGAAAAGTGGAAATATGAAAATCTAACCCAACTCGAAACTACTAGATGGTACGTTACCAAATTCAATAGACATTGCAACTCTTGCAAAGCAGGTAGCTGTGTGATTGGAAAGCACTTTATTACCTAACAGTTCATCTAATATCGGATAATGATAACTCCTAACTAAGAACAAGAACTTGTAAAAACTGAAGAAAGGGTACAATATTACAGCTTCTAAACAAGACTTTAGCAACTAGAAGGTTTGCATTTCTTTGAAAACCAGATTGATGTTTGACCTGGTACAGGACAGCGCAAGAGAGTTCTATATACCCAAAATAATCATACAAAAAATAATTCTGATCAATTCTTATATATACACACACACACATGGTTGTGTTGTGTGAGTGAGCAATTTTACATATTTTAATTTTAAAAAAATTTTAAATAATTAATAGGAGGAAAAGTTGCAATTGGTTTAAGAAAAAGCTAACATTTCAGTAGCAAAACTGTAAGATGTATTTGGTTATGAAAGTTGTTAAACTCATGCTTCTTAAATATACAGCGATATGTTGTCAAAATCACAGTTTTCACTTAAGTAATGGCTGATTCTACACATAGGACAAACGTTTCTGAGGCATGGAAAAACCATTCCAGGTTATTTGCCCTTCTATCTGTAAAGACTCTATTTGCAAAACAATTGATGTTATATTTCTCCAACTTAACTTTTACCTTTAACATCATAAACTTAGAACACCTACATATGCTGGTGTATGCATGAATGTCTAAGAGAGAGAGAGAGATTAACATCTAAATAAATCACAAATAACCTACACACTGCCATCACCATCATTAAAAATTTACTCCTTTGGCTACACTATCATTGCAGCTACCCTTCCTTCCCACAAAATCAGAACCATAGCAATAACCACCCATCATTTCTGCCAAATCGTCTGGCAACAAATACATATTCCATTGTTTTTTCTCATTAATCAAATAATTGTCATTCCATTTACTAACCAAACTAGCTTAACTTCCCCAACATATCACTTTTTCCTTTCAATTTTCACTTGCTTTTGGGCAACCAAGAGCAGTAAATAACTTGGCAAAAAAATGAATACCTGTTAGAAAGTGCTCCATTTGAATTGCCACGTAACTTCTCAAGTTCATGGAGGGCCTCTTGATCTTTACATCCAATCAGCAATAACTGGCACAAAAAGGAACTAGTTACATTCAGATATTAAAATTCTACTCAGTAACAAAATCACCAATTGCATGTCAATGATGAATACCACACACAAGTTAATGATTTCAACTATTGCAAACAAATAAAAGATTATTGCCAAATTCAAAAGCACCTGTCAAAATATTAAGAAGGGAACAAGGGCAAATTTGGAACAGATAGTGTCTGTGACTCACTTTTCCAACTTAAGGATAAAGACTGTTAGCTAGATGATACTCAAAAGCAAGCAAAAACCATCTTTCAGGGCAACAAAACTGCACATAAATCAATGCGTATAGAATTCCACATTAAAGAAGAGCCAATAGTTAGAATAGTTTGAGAAGATACAATTTGGAAGGGAGGGCTGAGAGATGAAGACAGCATCCACTGAAATAAAAAGAGAGAATTTTTCTACGAGGAACAACTTGATGTCAATCTGACCGGACCTAGATAATGAAGGTTTCAACTCTTCAGCCACGCAATGGTTTTTGCATGCACGCAGATGATTGATATACCTGCAAGCATGTGTCCGCCCTAGAAAAACTCAAACTATTCACATAACTAACTGTCTAGTTCGAGTTAACCTGAAACATAACCAAGTTGGTTGTGAAAAGTTGACAATGGAGGACTAAAATGTAGTTTTCTGACAAGAGGCAACAGTGACAATTTGCCTATTATTTGCATTCCTACTCCAATTAAAAATAGGTTTCTATTAGAATATTACAGACTTCTTCCATAGAAATCATATCTATATCTATAATACAGAATCTACCTATAGTATGCATAAATGTGCATTTTTTTTTTTTTGGGGGGGAAGGTGAGGGTTGGAGGACATAATCGCCTTTACAAACTTTAATATTGCCTAAATTATCAAATCTTTATTATTCATTAAGTTATTTGCATTTATGTTTACTATTACTTTATCAAAACAATATGTTGATACACCGATTCTCTATGCTTAGTGTTTAAGGATTTATAAACTCTTGTAAAAAAAATTCTTGAATAATGACCATTATTTTAATGAACTCAAACAATTAATTTATGTTAATCAAAATCAAACCGTTTGATCTACAAACCCCTTGACCACAAGTTTAAAACAACAGCGGTTTTAGCTTTTCAGAGTATAATCCTCCCCTTTTGCACATTATATAGATGTCCACAAAACGTTGAAACATATGAACTAACAAAAATAATGTAAAGAATTCTTGATGTTGGAGCATCCTAGTTAAATTAGAAGTCTTTTATCTTATTTTGAGAATTATTTATTTTTCTGTAATTTTCATCCATTGAAATAAAAACCTCAACCCTAGAATATTCGAGCAATATAAGCAATACTATCCAAAACTTGTTCTTATTAATTGTTCCTATACAAATTTATAGTTTATTGCACCATTTAAATTCTCCTATGGTTATTACATTTTTTTTCTCGTCAAGAAAAGGAAAAAAAGAAGGGAGGGTCAATTATGTATCTTTGCGCAAGTTAAATATCAGCTTACTACTAGGCTAAGCCTCCAAGTACATGCTTATTCAGTTTCCAGTGATCAATGTCTATTAATTAATATGTTCATATTTGTCAATTATTATGATTAAAACAATGTTCTTACATTTTCTTTTAGTACTAATAGACCTATTTACTGAACTTTGCAATGTTACAATTGCACCCCTTTTTCTAATTGGTTATTACTGACCCAGTTTGCAAGTTTGAGATTCATAGCATATTTCACTGGAAGGGCCTAAACTATATGAGTATACATTTAATGGAGTATCAAATTCAATTTATAACTCAAAAGTACCCAGTCTTCAATTTATGTAACGGTAAAAGACCTTTGCTTGCAATCAATAATCTCTATTGGCCGGACGGTCACGTATCTTGACACATGTATTTTATAATCCAACTCATATTGCCATATCAGCTTAATCTCTCTCTTGCCTTTTTCATTCTTTTTCTCTCTCTTCCTTGAGATCTACTTCCTCTCCTCGATCTTCACATCTAGTATCACTAAATAATTTTCCAAAAATAAATTTTTTTTTTATTTTTAGATTCAAGTTTTCTAGAAAACTATTGATTGAGGCTCAAAGATTTAAGTTCTCACCTTTTCCATAATCAACTCTTCCAAATCATATATACATTTATCATAAATCTGCTCTGAGTAATCCTTTCCTTTTTAAATTAACTACATCATGATTTCGCGATTTTTGTATTATAGCATTTAACGATAAAAAAGAATGACAAGCGAAGTTCAAGGGAAATAAACAAAACCCAGAAACATAAAATAGCAAAAAGAGGATGAAAAAAAAAATAATCGAATTGCCATTATGCCCTAAAAAAGCATCATACTATACAACAAATCAAGAGATATCGATCTCATTCCTACCATTCTAGAAAATTTTTTTTTTAAGATTATATAAGTGAGCAAAATAGATTCAAGTGGAGAAAAAAATGAAAATTGATTAGAGAGTGGAAGCATGAGCAATTGGAGAGTTTGGATCTCATATTACATGGTGAGCTTCTTGGAGTCCTAGAGCTAACAAAACTGGAGGAACTTAACTGCAAACATGGAAGGTGAGATCTTTGTTGTGACAGGTCATGGCCATGGCATCCGGCAACGCTTCCTCCAGCCCTCCCAGCCTGCAGTGCATCCACGCACACCTCACTAACAGGTATCATATTTCAGATTCACCCAGTGAAGGTCCAAGCTGGAGAGCTTCTGCCCAGTGAAGGTCATCTAGTCCTTGGATTACCCCACAAGGTGGCACTTAAATGGAGTTTGGATCTCATATTACATGGTGCATAATTTGAGCTTCTTGGAGTCCTAGAGCTAACAAAACTCAGAGGAACTTAACTGCAAACATGGAAGGTGAGATCTTTGCTGTGACAGGTCATGGCCATGGCTTCCAGCAACGCTTCCTCCAGCCCTCCCAGCCTGCAGTGCATCCATGCATACCTCACTAACAGGTATCATATTTCAGATTCACCAAGTGAGGTCCAAGCTGCAGACCTTCTGCCGGTGAAGGTCATCTAGTCCTTGGATTACCCCAAGAGGTGGCACTTACTTGTTCCAAAGTTTTTGTGGCTGCCAGAGGTGGATGTGAGATCAAGCGACAGGCAGAAAAGTTTTTGTGGCCGCCGGAGGTGGAGAGAGAGAAATAAGGAAAAAGGTGAGAGGGAGAGAGAGAGGGACAAGGTTGATGTGGAGTAGTGACTGGATAATTAAAAATTTGCCACGTGTAAAATTTGTGTTATTCCGGCCAATGGAAATCATGGATTGCGGGCATAAGTCTATTACCTTTACATAAATTAAAGATTGGGTATTTTTAAATTATAAACCGAAGTTGATACCCCATTAAGTACGTATCTATATAATTTAGGCTCTTCCAGTGAAATTCAATGCCCCCAACCCCTTAAAACATCTTTTCAAGATGATTATACTCCAAATTGGTCTCCAAATATTTCGACTATATTCAATACAAGGCTAATTTAAGTTTACGGCCAACTTAGGGCAATGGTTTTATCTAAGTCAATTGAATTCAATTTTATTCAAAAAGAATAAAAAAAATTTATTTTCATATTTAAAAGTCAAAAACACTGATAATTGAAACAAAAACGAAAAAATAAAAAAAAAATTCAAATTCAAGGCCAAAAACAATAGAAATTGACTTCTATTCTACAATATCTTTACTTTTGGCTCTTTTTTTTTTTTTTGAAATTTATTCCTGGCTCAATTTAAATCCAATTTTTGTTCAAATAAAATAAAAAATTACTTCCACATTTTAAGAGATAAAAAGTTCATAAATTGAAAAATAAAATAACAAAAACTAAAATTTAAGTTTAAAAATGATAAAGCAAGTTTATTTCTGCAACTTACATTTGGGTTATTTTTTTATTTTGCATATTCTTTTTTGAATTTTTATCTTCTAATTGGATATGGTTTCAAAAATGCAAAGAAAAAAAAATATATAAAAAACTTTGGTTATCTTGACTTTTTCATTGATGAGTTGAATTAAATATCTTGAACTATGATAGATTTTGAATGTACGTAGAAAGTTCTAGTGTCTTACAACTATTTTGCTTTTTTTTTTATCTTTTAAAAATAAAATTTTGAAAATAATTCTCTATTTTGTTGAATGAAAATTGGATTCAATTGACTAAAAAGACAAAAACATTATCTTATTTTCGACCTAAACTTAAAATTTGGACTTAATTGAATATAGTAGAAATATGTGGGGACCAATTTGGAGTGGAATTTTTCTCAAAAACTGGTTTAGGGTGCAGTTAATCCCAAACATACAAATTGGCCTAATAATAGTAACAAATTTAAAAATATGGTGCAATTGTAACAAGTTGCAAAGTAAGAGGTAAATGAGTCTATTAGGCCACTTTTTTCTCCGATATAGCTGAATTCAACTTCTACTATCAAAAACTATATATTTGATCCTTAACTTCTTTGCTGGTAATGTATAACTCATTTCTCCTATTTTCTTACGATTTTTCTTTTTTATTTCTATGATTTTGATTGATACTAGCAACTTATATTTGTTTAAATGACCTCTTTCCTTATGTTATATTTTTAGGGTATAAACGAATTCAAGTCTTTTTATTTGAATTTTTTTAAACTATGATCTGAAAGTTTACTATCTTTAGTTTATTTATTTCATACATTTTATTGAAGCAATAACCTCAAATTGTATGTTTATGACAAAGCAGGATTCTGATAATGCCAGGTAATTTTATTTCCAAAAGAATCATAAAACATTATGTATGACTTTCAACATTGCTTTATTATTAATAACGACCATATTAATTTTTTAAAAGAATATTTAATAGACTAAAAAATTTACATAAAATCTAATGCAAGATACATGTAAAAAAAAACTAGATATGAGCATACTTTAAGTGTACAATAAAATATATATATATATATAATTTCACAATAAAAATAAATCAAAATAAGTGAAATTAAAGAATATCAGTTACCTCTGACATGTGCTAATACAAAAACACACATCAACTGCAGGTGCTAAACCAAATAGTAGCTTGGAAAAATAGTACTGAAAAGAAGAAATAAGAATGAATGGAACACAATGATTGACTTATTGTTCTTGTTATTGATGATTGATGCAGCAAAAAACAAGAAGATGCACATTACTTTCGCTATGACTTATCCTGGAAGAGAATAGGATACTTTTTTGCATAACCTAATATTTTTTTACGTGCTAAGTATGCATGCTGCTTCTATAGGTTGTGTGAATCTAATCTTACTATGCGAATCCTGAGATAATGTAACAGTGTCAAATAAGGAGATTACTACATGTAGATACTGTTTAAAGACTGTTTTTCCCTCAAAGATAAAATTATAAAATCTAGTTCATTGAAACAGACCATAGAGTGCAACTGAATACTGATATCAGAATCCTAATTGACATGCAAAACTTGGGACTAATCATTTATGGAAAAATTTAAGTTCCAGAATGCCATGTATCTGATTTTCTAAAAATATTTACGAGATATCTAGCATTTATATTCACCATACCTGTACCAAGGGAAGTATGGCTGCCATTATCGGGGGTGTTGCATAAACAGCTTCTCTCAAGTACTTTACTGCATTCTCATATTCATCATCAAAAGTCACCTTTTCGAATTCCCAATTCTTAGTTTGCAAGGGTAACAACCATGGATCCAAGCTTTCTTAGCAAAAGAGAGAATTTCAGTAAGAATCAAATCAATCCATAGCAAGGGTGGCATGCAATTATCAGAAAATGACTAACTGAACTTCATTGGAAAGGACCGCTCATTTGTATTTAAAATCATTGGTTCACACAAACTAAGAAAACTAATAATTCTAACAACGTGCATGATTCATGTTAATGATGAGTGACATGCAGCATTCATAATATGCAATCATTTATTGATCTTCAATGCGCTGTGAATTACAAATAGGAAAACTCACAATTTAGTTCCTGAGGTTTGGTTAAAATTACTAATTTGTTATTATGGTATACACATATATAGGCTCATGAATGTATATATAAATGGAGAAAGTTACACAGTGCAGAATAATGCATTTCTGTTGTGTTCCAAATACAGGCACACAACAGGTGATGTGCAATTTTTGTATACATGATAGAAGCACAATTTATGATCTTTACCAAATGAGCAATGACAAAAAAACTACACAGTAATGGTGAATGAAAATTATAAATATAATGACAGAAAAATGTTAAGGGAATAAGAACTCACTTATAGCAAACAAATTTGGCATGGAATGCATATGATCACCATTATTTTCAGCAGAGGCCTCATTTTCAGCAAAATTCACATAAAACCCAGTTGGCTGGATGTCCGGTGGGAGATCTGTCTTCAACTTATTATGTACCTCCATATATGCCCCTTCTTTGTTAAGGTCACTATCTTCCTGCATTGGCACTCTGTGATCATTCCTGACCGATGTTTCTGAGTCATGTTGCAGGGAAGATTCATCATAAGAAAGTGCATTATGGCCCTCTGAGCCCCCAATTTTATAACTGAATCTTGAAGCTGAAACGTCTAACCGAGAATGAATAAGTGATCTTTCTGAATTTGTGGGGCTAGAAATTTGGTTAGCATCCTTCCACTGCATGTCTTCAGGAAGGTTAGAGTACCAAAGCGTAAAGAATATCAAACCAATGATCACAAGGAACATTGGATGACTCACGAATTCATGTTCTTGCACTAGGCTGAAAAAACCATTAAGAGAATAATAATTTGAATCAAGCTATATTATCTAAAAGACATATTATAGTAACTTCCTCTTTAAAATAAATTTTTCAATGACGATATTAAGAGATTACAATGTAGACAAAAGTATGTCTCAAACCCCTAGCCTAACCTACCTATGGATAAAAGCAGCACAAAAAGACATCCGAAAAATTAACATCAATTGCACCACACCCACAAAGAAGCCATAAAAGCCATATTCTCCCACAGCATTTTAAAAGACGCAACTTTTTTTTTTTTTTTTTAAATGTGGGATAACATAAATTTAGCTTCTAAACTTTGTTAATTTTCCTATTATACTGTCTCAATTTTTTCAATTTTTCTACTTTATTGTGAATAAAATGAGGAAAGGACGTCTAAGATGGTTTAGTTGTGTCTTATGTAGACCCCCATGTGATCCAGTTATAAGTGTGATATGTTCCATTCAGGGTGTGAAACAGGAAAGAGGTAGACCTAGAATCGCATGGAGAGAAAGTTTCAAAGGGCTGCTTTTTCAGGAATAAGTGAGGAAGTGGCTACAAACGGAGCAAAATGGAACCAAAAGATTCATATAGCCGATCCTAAATGATTTGGATTAAGGCTAGTTGTGTTTGTATTTTCTAAACTTTACTTTTGTCAATACAATGTCTAAACTATTAATTTTTTACAGTTATATACATTTAGCTGGAATTTCTTGTCGGACATGAAAATGAACTATTCTACCCCATCATTTTACTTCATTCATTTTTCTAGATTGTTACCTTTATCTTTTTTTCTCTCTCTCATTTTCTACATATTTTCTTTTTCTTTTTTAAAATATGAAAGAAGATTATAAGGAATCCTTAGATTCTTTTTTTTTTTAAAAAAAAGAGCGAGATATAAGACCTCCAAATGAAAAAGAAAATGAGGATAGACAAATAAAAGAATGGATGTTTATGTTCGACATCATTCATTAAGAATAAATTTTTTATTTTAATTTTTCAGTAAAACTTCTGGTTAAATGTACTTGGTTGAAGAAATTTTTCAAGTCAGATACCAAAATAGAAAAATAGGCAAAATTCAACCACCAAATATATAGTTATCGGGCATTCCGAGCACCTTATAAGAAGCTAGTACATAACCATCCTAGCACAAAGTCAGCCTGCATAGGAGTCGGGACTGTGGCACATGGTGTATGTTATGATCTCAGTTATAAGATATGGAACTTGGAGCCTACACTGAAAGCATGGGATTCAATGTGAGGTTTACATGAATATGGCTCTCCAATCTCAACTGTCAGCTTTTGAAGTATGTTTCTCCCAAGGTTCATATGATCACCATAAATCATTAACCCTAGTACTAATGGTTGAATTTGATCATCAAGAAAGTGGAAGATACAACAATTACAGATATGAAAGCACAAAAAGTGATTACTTCTCTTGACAAGCACATCAACTTTATGACCAAACAGAGTAAATTAAATAATTAAATCTATACTTTACATTTATAAATGTATGTCAATTAATTAATGAAGTACAACATGTGTGGCAAGGATAAGCAAATCAAAACTTCTTTCATATAGTATCACCACATGGAGCATATTGTGATGGATCATATAATTCCACGAATTAACATTTCACAAGAATAGGGATTCTAATATACAACTTCTATCTACATTTGTGCAACTTATTAAGCCTGGCAACAGAGAAATCCCATACCTTCTAGCATTCTGATGCTCATCTTCAATGTCTCCTTGCATAAGACGGTTAAGTATAGATTCCAAACAAACAATGAAAACATCCTGCTCAGCCAACGTATTTGATCAACACAATAGTAATAACAAATGGGCAGCTGATGAAAGCAAGGATTTCAACAACACCGTGAACACTAAACAAATTATCATGATTTTGAATGTAGAACCTTTTCCATGTATAGACTCCTGTTCTTTTTTGATAACTTGATTGCAATTCTCCTGATCCAGGTATCATAGATGCCATTGATAGTTGTCAAGTTAACATCATCACCTTCTATATGCTTGAGAAACTCCAGTAAAACCTAGAAAATGACAGAAGAGTATATTACATTCCTCACACCAATATAGGCATATCACCAAATAAGAAAATAGGCATAAAAGATAAAAATACTTGGATCCCAAGGAATCAACAAAATAAAATTAAAATAAAAAAAAGGGCACTATCAAAAGAAAACCCACTCCACCTTATGGAAACCATATGGAATAGGTAAAGCTAATTATGTTGTTGATACAAGAATTATACGTCCTGTTTGCAATTGAATTCAGTAGATATTGAAAAACATGCATGCGCATTAACACATATATTTTTCTGTATGTTCAAGAGCTTACTTGTCATAACAAGTTCAGTATATGTTTTTCCATCAAGAAGCAAGGAGTACCATGCTAGAATATTTCAGTTAAAACATTTCCTCATTTTCCTTCCATAATACAGTGGTAAAGGATAAAAGAACAAAACCAAGGAAAGTTCAAAATGCAAACACAAAGGTTAACGTGTAATTTAAAAATATTACCATGTCATCAATTGCATTACAGCTAGAAGTGTGAAAAAATGTGGTCTCATGATATCATTTTCCCAATTTTTCTGTACGTTTAAATACTTGCTTGTCATACCAAGTTCACAATATATGTTTTTCCATCAAGAAGCAAGGAAGATCGTACTAGAATATTTCAGTTGAAAATTTATCCAGTTTTCTTCACAATACAATGGTAAAGAATAAATAACAGAACCAAGAAAAGTTCAAACCAAACACAAAGGTCAATGTCTAATTTAAAAGATATTACCAAGTCATCAACTACAATGCAGCTGTAAGGGTTCAAAAATTAGGTCAAAGCCAAAATGTAGTCGTCATATCATTTTCCTAATTTCACAAAAATGCAAGTACACAATAATGTTAAAAATTTTTAACTCTGCATTCACCTTTTGAATTCTAGTGAATAACAGGCAAAAAAATAAATAACAAGATTTTAGCAGCATGATGTCATAATAACATTTTGGCATGAAAATTATACCGAGTATTTAAACCGATTTGTGTAAGAACAATTGTCCTTGCATGTTGCTTTCAACAACATACTGAGTACACCACTTGCTTCTCTCCAATTATGTTGTCTAACCAACTTCTGCAGAAGGTGGCATAATCTCTGACGATTTTCTGGTCGCACAGAGTTAATACCTAGCCCAAGAAGGTATGATGGTTTGGTTAAAGCTAATATGGCTCTTTTATAAAACTTTTGTAGTTTCGTGATATGGCAATCTTCTTCAGTCACTGCACTTAAATTGCTTTTCCGTTTCTTTGATTTGTTAGCACCATCTTCCAACCCCCCTGATTTGCTTTTCAAAACTTCACTATCATCATCTTCTGATCCAGGTGCATAATCTTTGGACATCTCTATGCACACAGCCACACAAACTCTGCACCTCTTTAAAATGTCCTTCCTCTCCCGTCTGTAGTCATTAATTTTAGTTGCATGATTAGAAACAAAGGACTAATATAAATGCAAAGCATTAAACAGGGAGTAATCATTAATTACTATTCACCACAAACGTAACCATTAAGCATTATGAATAAGGCATCATTTGCAATTTTGCTTATTTACCATAAAAGTTACTCATAATCTGAAGCCAAGCACTTCGTGACTATGCAATTGTGAATTGAAGATTTTCAAAGCCACAATGAACCAATTAATTTGACACTTGTAGAGAGAGGACACCTTTGCAAAAATATGCAGCTGAAAAAACAAAAGATTAAAAGCCTAAACTACTTCAATTAAATAAAAAACTACATTTGTTTCACAGAAAATAACTTATCTTTGGAAATGTTTTCCACGTAAAATCTTTTTCAGGAAAATACATTATTTTCCAACACTTGGCTATGACTAGAAAATCACTTGGAAAATATTTTCCAACCGTTGCTACAACATTAAAAAAAATTAAGCTTCCACCATAAACTAATGCATTCATATTTATTATATTTTACATAGACTTATTAAATATATAAAAATTTTAAGAAATCAAATAAAAGGTTGATTATCATAATAAAAGAAGTATTTCTAATATTTTACTTTAATTTCATAAAATCCAAATAAAAGTTCATACATCACTTAAACAAATAGGTCCAAAAAAGCAATATTAATAACATTAGTCCAAGAAACAATCTATAATAACAAAATCAAGCCACATACTGCATAGGCAAAAAAATTACTTGGGCCAACTCTCTAGTTTGAATTAACAATAAAAGTAATAGGTTAGATATGCACATATACTGCAGACAGGAGTCTTACATGATAATAAAATCACAGCAATTGCAATAAAGTTGTGCTAGGGTCTATTTTTATCCCAACAATCATAGGAACCTCGTTTTACAGCTTCATCAATTGAAATATGCAAACATAAAAAGGAAAAATAAAATCTCACTTCAAACACCTTAAATGAGTCGCCGCAAAAATTAAAACGCGACTGTGTCGATCGCAGCAGAGTTGCGACTTGCTCGTGATTCTTGCGTTCGCCAGAAACAGAGACGATGAGAGAGAGAGAAGCGCCGATGAGACTAAGGCGGGGACAATATGGTGTCGACGCTGGCCGGCTAGAGCAGAGATCGGAAGTCAGAGAGAAACAGCGTTGCTGCCACTGGGAACGGGAGAGAAGAGAAGAAGATTTTGGCCAAAGAGTGATTTTACAATGCTCCAGGGTTTTCTAGAGTGATTTGGGTCCAATTGTGGGTTTGGTTTAATGTTAATTGGATTATGGGTTTTCCAATAGGTCTAATCTAACTCGAGTTAATTTAATTCCATCAACTCACGCACTACAGCTTATTTTATTCTGTTAAAAAAAACTTACATTATTTTAATCAAACCTTAATAGTTCAACCAACCCCAATGTAATCCTAATTAACTAAAATCTATTAATTTTCATCCGTTATTAATCTAAATCATTCTCTACCTTTATAATCTAACTAAATAAATCCCTTAATTTTTATTATAAAATTATGCCATTAATTTATTTTTAATCCATTATTCATCTTTACTTGATTAAATCCTCCACCAATTAATACTTATCAAGATTTACAATTAATTAAAATGCTAAAATCAATTTATTTTATTAATTCTCGCAATTAATTAAATTAACCGCTATATAATATATTACTCCACACCAAAATTAATAAATCAATACCAAACAATAACCCAATCAACCAAAAAATAATGAAATCAACCATCCACAAAATAAAAAAAAAAAAAACTAAGTATTTATGTGTAATAGCTAAAATGTTTCCACAGTACCGAAAAATCACAGTCAGTCAAAAATATAGGCGAGAGAGACGATGAGAGGCTGGGATCGAGGCTGGATTGCACAGATCAAGGCTAAGAATACGGTGGAGTCGCGAAGAGACTGAGATGGGGTCGAAGTCACAAGCGCACCCAACTCAATTGAGATCGAGTGGCAATCAGGACTGAGTCAGTGGCACGAGGAAGGCAACGGGTGGCTGGTGGTTGTTAAGTCGCATGGAGGCTCCGATTGTAGAGGAGATACTGTTGGCTCGCTAGGTTCGCGCGGATAGAGCAACGAGGAGGCTGGGCTTCACTGAGGACGCTTCTGGTCTGCTGTGTGCGACGCAGGACGTTGCTGCCGCTAGTTCGATTCGAACCGGTTTAGCACGGGTCAATATTTTAACTCAATTCTTAATTAATTTTCGACAAATCAAACAGTCTACGAGTTTGATTTAAATATACATGTAGCACAATTTTACTAGTTAAAATTTTTTACAATTAAATTTAAATAAGATAATTTTTGAAATTAAAATTTTTCGGTATTTCAACAAATTTCATGTCTATTTCCTTTTTCTTTTCTTTTTTTGTTACTTCTTTTTCTTTATCCTTTTTCTTTTATCATTGATGCACATCAAATTAGAGAGTGCACATGAGGGTCCCACTCCACTACTTACAGTGTCGTTTACGACATTCTAGTAATGCTCATGCTCTCTCCCCATGATAGCACAAATCATTCTAACTCCTCTGTACATCCCAAACAAATCACAATCATTCACAACACTTTACATCATTTACTGAATGCATAGTATAAGACATTTCACATATTTCAATATGTAGATATATAAAAGGAATCAAAGCAATTTATGATATACATTGATACATAGCATTTCTACATGTATGCATGTTTCCCGATACTTTGCTATTTGAAATTTCATTTCTCCGGACCAGCAAAAATATCTAAAGAAGATAAAACAAAATAAATTTACTATTTGTGAATTCTAACTGCCCTTTCCAAATTCTGAAATTTAATAGTATTATATTTATCTTTTTCCAATCATTTAATCTAGATATTTTAGATTAACATAATTATGATATTAAGTTAAAAATACTATACAGACGAATATTTTAGATTACACGAGTTGTACATGGATCAATACGATCCACTTAATATATTTATGATATTGAATGTGTTTGTGTCAACCGTTTAATTTTTATATTATATTTGTGTTAAAATTATAAAAAAATATTCCTTTAATATATTTTATGCATAGCGGATTCTATCATTAATTTATATTTAATATAATTAATTTGTGAAGCTATATTTAATTCGATTATGTACATTAAAATTTACTTTTTAACCCTGATTACTCATGCTAGAGATTTATATTTATTCTAATTCTAATTAATAATGTTATGGAATTAATTCAGACAGGACGCATGGGATTGAATTATGACCAAATTACGTTTAATAATTATTATCTATGAAAGTAGCTCGAGTATAAAAAATTGCCGACTCATGCACTTATCCTTGTTCTGTTACTGAACTTGTCCCCACAGTACACGTCTCCCGAATTTTATCATCATGCCAAGTCATCGCCGGAGGCGCGGAGGCCACCTCCGCTCATGTCTTTTTCTTCTCTGCGTCGTTTTCCTCTCCATCACCCCATATATATATCTCCATTTCCTCTCCTTTCCAACCAAAAGTACTAAAACAGTCTTAACGTATCATTTCTCTACTTACCTCAATCATGGAGAAAATTCCCCACCTCCACCGCCACCACCACCACCAAGAACAACCAGTACCCACCAAAATCAACGGCAGTGATTTCCCCTCCGACGATGGTGATTACCAATCAGGATTCGGCAACAGCTTTGAGTCAGAGGCTATTTCTGGTGCTCTTCCTCGTGGCCAAAACAGCCCTCTTTTATGTCCTTATGGTCTTTATGCAGAACAGCTCTCCGGTTCGTCTTTTACTTCTCCTCGCAAGCTGAATCAACGCAGGTTCATGTTCTTTTTTTTTTTTTTTTTTTTTTTTTTTAAATTATGGTAATTTTTTTTGTTTAGTGATTTTTCTATGTTATTTGTTTCAATGGATAGTTGGTTTTATCGAATAAAACCATCAGTTACTCATGAACCCTTTAAGCCTCGGATTCCAAGTAACGAAAAGCTAGCGAGCGAATTTGATAAGAGAAATAGCCGTACAACACCTACTCAGCTGCGGTGGAAGCCGATGGAAATTCCTGATTTCCCAACTGATTTTGTTGATGGGTTATATACAGTTTGTGGGGCTGGTAGTTCCTTTCTTCGCCATGGATTTGCTATTCACATGTAATTGGTGTTTCCCTAAATTATATGGAAATGGAATGAACATTTCTGTTTCTATTTTTGTTAAGAATTGATTCTTTGTGTAGGTACACCGCAAACAAATCAATGGACAACTGTGCTTTTTGTAATGCGGATGGTGACTTTTTGATAGTTCCTCAGGAAGGAAGTGAGTGATTCAACGTGAAACCAGTCATGGTTTTGGTATAAAATTATTTTAGTTGATCTATGGTATTGGATTTTTGTTTTAAATTCAAACCAATATGTATGTGTGCATATCAGTCCCCTGGTAATACCTGCGGTGTGAAATATGTTGATGTTTGGTTTATATTGAATTATGATATATATTTGAATATTGTAGATTTAGGAGGATGATGAGTGATTATATAATTGTTTGAGACACTTGAGTTGAATAGGTTTCTAGGTTGTTGCTTTATTTTTTTATTAGGTGAAATTTTTTTTTAGTAAATTATGCAATGATAGTCTCATAAATCCTAGATTTTGAAACCAAATTTTCGTTTATCAAATAATTTATAAGTGGAAGTGTTCCATTCAGGGATAGGAATCATGCACAGAGATACAAGTTTATGCCAAATTGGGTGTGAATTGGTTTGCTACAAGATTTGCGGACCAGGATTTTTTTGACTAAGGCTCATCCTTAGCTGTTTATAGTCCTCTAAAATTCCATTATTTTGTGGAATAGAGTATTAGAGTGGGTGGGAGATATTTAGGCAAGCATTAGTCATTATCTGAAGCCCTATTCAGTACTTGTTGATTCTTGTCAATAAGGCAATTTTGATGCCAGCTCCAATTCCTTTTCTTGTCATATGCAATTGATACCAAGTTACCATCTGCAAAGTATGAGATGAAATTATAAGAAAGAAATGAAAATATTAAGCCAAACTAGCATGTAGGTCCTACTGTCCACAAAGTCCATCAAATAAGGCGTTAGTTTCACTATAATATAGGGAACTGATTTTTTTTTTTAAATAATATTATTTCTGTATTTTCCATGATAATTGACTGTCAAATGGCACAGTTTTTAGACTAAGGGACGTATGTGCTAATTTCCCTATAATTTAGGGAGACCTGAATTTTTTTTTCCAAATAAATGAAAAAACTTTTATCGAAGATCAGACCTTATGGCACCAGTAGCTTTTAATTTTGCCCCAATCCTTAAAAGAACTTGGATATATACTTGTATGTATGAGATAATATGGCTACTAAATTCCTCAATTTTTATGAACTTCGCTATCTTTAATGTCTGTATATCGAAGATACCAATACTAGATCTCTAAATCCCCACTAGAATCTTAGTTTCTATCTCCTTATTAGCTACATGCATTGATAACACTTGTAGCATCCTATAATATCGTGTCATATGTGTTACTGGAATTCTGACTATTTCTTCTTATGCATCTGTAGTGCATCCTCCATTACAACAAATTTGAGAAATAGTTGAGAACTTTGAGATCTTATTACTACCACACTCTTTCCTGGTTGTGCAGGGCTGTGGATTACTACTGAATGTGGAAAGCTGCAAGTCACCCCTGGTGAAATAGTTGTTTTACCTCAAGGGGTCCGTTTTGCTGTAGATTTGCCAGATGGCCCGTCTCGCGGTTACGCTTGTGAGATATTTGGTACCCATTTTCAGCTTCCTGATCTTGGGCCAATAGGTACCTAATCCCTTCTTTCAGATGTGCCTAGCAAACAAGTGTTGTTTCATTGTATATATGTTGCTGTAGCAGCAAAATATGACTTTGGTTTCATTTAGGTGGTAATGGTCTTGCTGCTCCAAGGGATTTCCTTGTTCCCAAGGCCTGGTTTGAGGAGGGTTCTCGTCCAGGGTATACTATCATACAAAAGTTTGGTGGTGAACTATTTACTGCAAAGCAGGATTTTTCTCCCTTCAATGTTGTAGCCTGGCATGGTAATTATGTTCCATACAAGGTAAGTGTAGTAAGTAAATAGTTTTTAACACATTCCAAGAGGAGACATCTTTGCCCTCATTTGGTCTGAAATTGACAACTGTTTTTTATCTGCAGTACGATCTCAGAAAGTTTTGCCCTTATAATACTGTTTTGTTTGATCACAGTGACCCATCAATAAATACAGGTAGATGATGTGTATATTTTCACTTTAATACTCTTCTTTGTTTGTTACAAATGTGCTTCAACTTTTAATTGAATTTCTGCAATATACTTTAGTTTTGACAGCACCAACTGACAAGCCTGGAGTGGCATTACTTGATTTTGTCATTTTCCCTTCCCGATGGGTAGTTGCAGAGCATACTTTTCGACCTCCATATTACCATCGAAATTGTATGAGCGAATTTATGGGCTTGATTTATGGTGGATATGAGGTATTTTTTTTTTTCACATTTTTTTTTATCAGTTTCTTGCTGTTCTAGGATTCTCATTCTTTTCCTTTTGTAACATGTAATTTTTAGAGGATTGTATTTTGTACTTGTAATTACATTGATAAGAAATGTATGGTAGATTGAGAGGTTACTGAAAGGGTCCAAAGGGAAAAACATTCTGCTAATCCTGTGACCCATTAATATTTTTGTGTGCGTATGTAAAAAATTAGGTTAAATTCCCTACTCAGTCAGAAACAAGCTTAACTAATTCATATTCATCCTCTGCATCTTCATCTTCAGGCAAAAGCTGACGGGTTCATCCCAGGTGCTGCAAGTCTTCACAGCTGCATGACTCCACATGGTCCAGATACTAAGACATACGAGGTATATCTCTTGCAAACGGCTTCATGCACTCGCTAGTTTTTTTATCAACTTAGAGCAAACTAACTTTAACATTGGAGAATGATATTGACTAGTACAAGTTTTAAGACACTTCTGGTTTCATTACTCATACACTACTACAAAGCCTACGTTTGGTCATCAACAACCCCTTTGAGCCAGTGTTCATTGAACAAGTCCTGGTCTAAAAATGATTTATTTGCCTTGCAGGCTACCATCGCACAAGGAAATGATGCAGGACCATATAAAATCACGGATACAATGGCTTTCATGTTTGAGTCATGTTTAATTCCGAGAATCTGCTCGTGGGCTGTTGAGTCACCACTTTTGGATGCTGATTATTACCAGTGTTGGCTCGGACTCAAATCCCATTTTTCACATGAAGCAGATGTTAATAGGAATAGTTTGTAGAACTAATATAAGGGAAGTATGGCTAATTTGGCCTTCAAACTTAGATCCTGGACATGAGCTCTTCCTCACTGTCCAACATGTATATAAATAAAAGAAATAGATGAAAGAAATAGAAAATTGACGCAGAATTGACTATATATAGAAAAACGTACCTTCTAGCTTTTGGCTATGGAGTTACAGGAATGTCATGCTTTAATATTGGTTGAACAAACTACAAATAATGAACAATTGTGTGTATAATGTTCGTCTCCATTGAGTTCTGAGTGTTTGCTATTTATTTTTCTTTCATTGGATGAAAAGTCAGATACATGCATGAATGAATGGTCAAGTGTTCGACCTTTGGTCCTTTAGAGTGTTTATAAGTAATTGTCTTATTTTCTTTGGCTATGATTTTTACTTAACTGTATTCCCATTTTTCTTTTCATAGTTTTTAAAGGAAGGCTGCGAGTATTAATATGTTTATTATTATTATTATTTTAAAATTAAGTATATTTAAAATATTTAGTTATAAAAAAAAATGTAAATTTACGCCTTACTTGTTTTCGGAAAATAACTTAGCTTTGAATAATATTTTCAATGATTCCTCATTTTCTGTCATTTTGTGACTATTAAAAATTAATTAAAAATATTAAAATCTTTAATTTATAAGCCTATAACAATATTTATAATAATAGAATTTCATAATTTGAAAATTTCATTATTAAATATGAGAAGAAAATGTAAAAAAATAGCAAATTATGAATGATAGTGACTAATAATAGGTGATGAATAGTTACTGGTGCTAATGGCTATGGATAATTAATAAATTTTATAAGCTTATATTAAATTTATCATCTGAAAAATGTTTTATCTCTTGAGAACTTAATTTTCTTTTGACCATAAAATATTTTTCATTAACTTATTTACCTAAAAGCTTAAAAAATAAAAGATTATAAAAAATATTTTTCAACAGCTTATTTTACCGAAAAATTATTATTATTATTATTATAATTTATATTTGTGTTGCTTAAATTTAAGTAATTTACTTCCGTATTTTTTATCAAATGGTAAAAGGTGAAATTATATCAAAACATAAAATAAATTATTGTAATTCAATGGGTATAATTATTTATTTTTTTCCTTTTGGAGTTTTCATATAATCAATTGAAATGCTTATTAATTTTTTAATCAAATGATGTAAAAGGTTTTAATTGTAATGTGATAAATCTTTAACGAATTGAAATTATATGTTATCCTTTACTTAACCATATATTATTGTATTTTGCAACTCTATTATTTAATAAAAAATTTTAATATTTATTAAATAAAAACACATTTACTCATAATAAATATAAAATGTCACATAGCATGTTCATATTTTATAATATTCCCACACATCGTGCTTTAGAATTATATATTTAAATTTAATGACCCAATATTTTACTTTCATATATAAAATTATGAGATTTTATCATTGTATTAATAATTTATTTAAAATATATTTTTTATTAACAATGAAGAGGGTACTCACTGTTAAATCTATTTAACATAGTGGTTAATGGGGACAGAATGGCCGTTGATGACGTTGGCATTGCACACCTTTTATCGTCAGTAACAGTAAGTTTTCAACGGACTGGAGAAGATAATGTATTTTATTTTTAATCTTTTATTGTGTTTCAATTTTTCATTTGACTCTAAAATTTTTTAATTTATTCAATTAGGTCTTAAAATTAGTTTTAATTGAATATATAAAAATTATTGTGATTCCATCAAAATCAATAAAATTTATCAAAAAAAGTTAGACACCAATTTCATAAAACTCTATATGGAATTCTAATGAAATTTGTGAAAACCTTAAAAAATTTTTCGATTCTGTTAAACTCAATAATTTTTTTAAAATATAATAAAATTCTAATCCAATATACCTCTATAATGGTATGTTTACTCGAAAAATTTGGGTAATCTTTTAGAAAAGTTTTTAAAGAAAATTGTTAAATAGAGTTTTGTGTTCAAATTAGTTAGTTTTTCTATTTGGAAAATTAGAAAATAGTTTTCTAATTTGTCAAAAATTAATTAATGTTTGAAAAACAGTATAAGGGTGTGTTTACTTATAGAAAATATTTTTTTTAGAAAATAAAAATAAAAATAACAGAAAATAAAAAATATATTCACTTAGTAACAATAAAAAGATCATATTTTAATTTAATTTAATAAACATTATTCATAACTTTTATAATTAAGAGTGGTAATAATAAAAAAAAATCGTATTTTAATTTAACTTCATAGACATTATTCATGACTTTTATGATTAAAAGAAATAAAATTCTATAAAGTAAATTTAAAATTTTTATGTAAAAGTTTTAAAATTTGTATTATTGATTATTTAAAATAATAATATCATATTTTCATTTTGTAAATTTTTTAAAAAAATACAAGATATAATACATTATTTGTAATAATAAAATTAATTGTTTATTAAATTATAATATAAATTTTTATGTTATTTAAATATTTTTTATTTTTTCAATAAAAATATTTTATAGGAAAACTTATTTATAGATATTATTTTTTTTAGAAATGGAAAACAATTGAAAAACATGTCTTTTATTGTAAATAAAAATTTTAGAAAACTACTTTAAGTTGTTTTCCAAATTTTAGTTAAATTTTGCAAAATTGAAATTTTTTTTTCTATTTTCTTAAATAGAAAACTTACTGAACATAAAATTCTATTTTTTAATTTTCTTGAAAATTTTTTCTAGAAAACTACTTTAATTTTCTACAAGTAATTAGTAAACACACCCAACGTTTTTTGGAGTTTTCATTTATAATAAAAAAATATGTTTTTCATTTAAAAAATGACACTTCTTAATTAAAAATTATAATATCAAAATAATTTTTTCTATAATATATTTTCATGAAAAAACTAAAATATTTAAATAACATATAAAAAATTATATTATGCTTTAATATATAATTAATTTTATTATTACAAATATAGTATATTTTTTATTTTTTTAAAAATTACAAAATTATAAAAATTGATGTTATTATTATAAGTAATCAATTATAAAAATCTAAAAATTCTTAAATAAGAAATTTATAAATTAATTTAAAGTATTTTATTTTTTTAATTATTAAGGTTATGAATAATGTTTATGAAGTTTTTAAGTTAAAATACGTTTTTTTGGTTACCAAGTGAACATTTTTCATTTTTTTGTTTTCAATTTTCATTTTCTTAAAAAATAAAAAAATAAAAAATTATTTTCTATAAATAAACACAGTCCACAAACCACTCAAATTCAAGCAAACGGATTCAAATTGAATTAAAATCTTAATTTTCAAAATTAATGATTTAATTTGATTTGTAAAATTTGAAAACCGTCAACATTGATTTGTTTTTTTGAATGATTTGAGATTAAAAATATCAAATCAAAATAAATCAAACCAAAAATTTAAACAGCGATGAATAAATAATTAAATAATTTTTACAATAATTTTTATGATATTACTTATTTTTCAAGTAATTTATTATTTTACTTAATTCAACCTTAAGACCATAATTTTCTTGCACTAATTTGTGCAAAATTAAACATAATTAATTACCCAAGATGATTAAACATAATTAATTTATTTTACAATATTTTTTAATTCAACTTAAATATTAAAAAACTCAATTAAAAAAAAATAAAAAAGGAGCAAAGTCAGAGACTGTTCTTGGAAATGGATGCAACTGTACAAAGCGGTGACCACAGACATACACTTTTATTCTTTTATCATACTCTTGTGTTAGCGCGTTCTCTTTTTGGTATACTTTTTATCAGTATTTATCTCAAAAATCACACTCAAGTGGGCCCCTTTTCCCGTCTCCTCCACGTGCAATAATGCCTTTCTATTGTATCCAATTCACATCCCCTCCTTTTCTGTACGGTTCCTAAAAATTTTTGGGATCCTAAAATTAAAATTAATAATGTTGGATTTGTTATGGTATGCACATGCAAATTAATATTATTTATTATTTGTCACAAATAATATAAATATATTATTATTGGGTTAGCAGTCATATTGCAAATGATTAGGGATTTGGAAAAATGAAATTTGTTTTTGCTCAAATCAGTCTTCTTCTTATAATATTTTTTAAAATTTAAAATAGATTTTATTAATTTTTTATTTTAATATTTCAATCCCTTATTTTGTTAATCAAGTGTTTGGATATTTTCTAAGTATTAATAGAATTAGGAAGTAAGTTTAATTATTATAATGAAAATATAGTTATTACTGATTTTTTATAAAAATAATAATGTAAAATAAAAGGTAATCTGATTAAATTATTTTTTATTTTATTATAATATATATAAATTAATTATTTTCTTAATTCTAGTATAGAAATTTTAAACGATATGTAATATGTAATGGAGAGAATATCAATTAAATTCCAAAATTTATAACTAATCCTAATCATTTGTGTATAAAACATTACTAATGATGAGCATTGAAATTTGAGTTTTGCTTGTTGATGAATTTAAGCACATAATTAATTACATCAAGTGGTGAATTATTATTATTATTATTATTATTATTATTATTATTATTTTATGAAGAGGGCATAAAAAATAATAATATTTATATTGAGACAAACTTTCACATAACGAGGGGTATACTTTAACTTGCCTTCCAACTTTCACTAATCATTACTTCCATTTAAAAATATATATATAAAAATCACATCATGAGATGATAGAAGCTAACAAGAAACCTCTTATACAAGAGAGAGAGAGAGAGAGAGAGAGAGAGAGGACACATACCCTCTCCATGTGAGTCTGATTTGGGGATAAAGTAAGAAAAGTAGGGGTCTTACAAACAATTCACATGGGGGGAAAGAAGACATGATTCTTACAGTGTTTCCTTCCTTTCACAGCTCATCATCCTTCCTATATAAAATCCTGCACATTTTCCACTGATGCTACCTTATGCCCTTTATATTATATTTTATGTCCTTAAAAGATAAATGTCCCATGTTATGTTACACTCTAATTATGTTTGATTATGAGTTTTTTCAAATTGAGTATCTTTTTTTCAAATTAATTAAAAGTAATCATTAGATGAGCTTTTTGATATGGAGAGTTAGAAGAACTTCAAGTTTAAGTCTGCTAGCTTAACGGAAATCCTAAAATTTTCTAGGAAGTTTCCTATTTACTTATGAGACAAAATCTTGCTGGTTTTGCAATTCAATATGAGATGTAGCTGGCTTGATCTAAACCAGACTATTCCTTTGATGATTAGAGTAAAGGGTGTGATAGTTTGGTATTAGAGCCAGACTCCTTTAAGTAGATATATAGTTTGAGACCTAACCACGTGGAAACTGGTGCGCCTGTAACATCATAATCCGACAAACCGATCCTAAGAGGGCAAGTAGTGGAATGAGGGACACATAAATGAATCAAATCATATATCGAAAATAGAGAAATTAATTATCAAATGTACCTTTTGGTGTAATGACTTAGAAAGTTAGAAGAATTTCCGAAATTAAGCGTGCTAGCTTGACGAAAATTTTGAGATGGGAAACCTTCTAGAAAATTTTTTATATATCTCTATTTTAGTGGAGTATTTGTTTTATTGTTTTGCATTTATTTGGTTTTATTTGAATATGTGTGCAATTTTTGGAGAATTTTCAATGACAATCTTTATCTTTTGAAGCTTCGTAGTGCGGTATATTCTTTCATTAAATTTAGTGGTGCAAATCCTTGTATTTGTGACAAACAACTAGTTTATGGATAATTAAGTCATATATATAAAATTCATGAAATTTATCTAACTAACCACTTTTGAAAACCTATTATTTTTTTCAAGTTTATCTTCCAATTTTCATTAAAATTTCTTATTAGATCAGAGAACAACAATTATTTTAATTATAATAATTTTTTCAATTTTATCTTCCAATTATTTGCATTGATTTAAAGTTTTTAATGCAATCGTAATATATTATATTAAAAAAATTAAATTGATTAAATTTCAATTATAATTTATTTTTTCTAATTAAATTATAAATATCTAATTTTCAAGTGAATAAAAGAGGATTGTGGAATAAACTAATATAATGGCTCTAAATTAAAAATCCTACCCTTTAAAATTCAAAGTGGAGCATCAATACCATTTGACAAGTTAGAAAATATATATCTAATTAGAAAATATATACCGTTTAAATATATATATCTAATTTATATATATCTTTTAAATTAGAAAATGTCCGATATATACAGGAAATTAATATTGTTGAAGCCACGCATACAAATTTGGGGCAATTAGAAGTGCCTTAAATTAGAAAATATGGCCTTAGGGAATAAATATTGCATTAAAAGATAATATAAAAAAAATAGTGAAGTGTACGAGTTGATGCCAAGAAGAAGGGTCACATCTGCACGTGGTGGCTGATTCCGCCAGTTATTAGAGAAGTACTCACACAAACACTGGGAGACTTTTCCCAGTAAAAACCGTTTGAGTCCCTAAGAATCCCAGCTGTTGCTAGCTGTTCCTAATCCACCCCCATGTGACCCACCACCCCCCAGCACCTCTCGGCCTTAATAAATAATAATAATAATAAACTATTTGAAATTGAATTTAGAGTTATTTTTTATTGGACTTACACTTATCTAAACTAAGGCTATAGATTCATTATGAATTAAATCTCTGAAAGTAGACGGTTTAAAAGAGATCAGTCTCTCGTCTAACTGATAAACAAGAGGTGAGAGGACACGCTTAGTAAAAAAAAATAAAAATATAGATTTTTAAATATTATTTTCACTTTTTTTTGTTTCGAGATATGATTATTTAAAAAAATTTGTTTTTTATTAGTTTTAATTTATGAATAGTTTATAAATACGGTCAAAATAAATGAATTTTTTTATTAATTTTAAAATTATTTTAAGAAAATTATAATTTAAAAATTAGTATTTTCTAAATTATAATATATTAAAAACCTTGATGTAGTTTGCCAAAAACAAAATCAAATGAGCAACTAATTTAATACTGAATATATATACTATATTTGATGAGTCATAGTGAAATTTAATACAAGTATAAATATAATTTCTAATATAATCATATTATACTACACTAGAAACGCTTTTGATTGCATTATACAAAATAAAATCTTAATGTTAAAAGAAAAAAAAAATTAACCTAACATATTTTTCATATATATATATAAAATTAAATTTTAATTCCTCTTTCTCAATGCTGAAAAAAAAGACAAAAACAGAAAAAACCCATAAATAATAATAACAAAAGACATTATTAATTAAAACAGAAAAAGCAAGACATGAAACTAACATCATGATGTTGCTTGGTTGCTGCTGTACTAACTGCTGCTCTTATAACTCCTTCATATCTTATGCCTAAGAGTGTTTTCAGAACTCTCAAAGATTTTCTCTTTCTCATTTAGGTTATTTGGTTCTTTTTCTTTGTTAGTTATTAGTTTCAACTTCTCCTTTTTCTTCTGGATACTCATAACTATAATTATAACTATATCCATAACCCATAATTAGGTAGACAAAAAGAAGAGTCAGTTCCCTTAATATCTCCAACTGAGTGTTTGTAGGAGCCCAAGATTTGCTCAAATCATTAGATTTCTAATTTCTTTCTTACCAATAACCTTATTTTGGGTTTTGCATCTTCATTCTACAAAAAAGGAGAAAGAAAGAAAGAAAGAAAAAGATTTGATGGCTCAATTACCGCCCAAAATACCTACAATGACTCCAAATTGGCTTCCATTTCCTCACCAACCAATTTCAAATGATAACTTTTTCAACAATACTGCCAATGCCGCCACCGCCACCGCTGCAGTTGAGAATTATCAATCAAAGAGGTTTGATGAATTCTTGGACTTCACGTCTTCCAGACGTGGAGTTCACCGCCGGTCGATAAGCGATTCAATTACATTTCTTGAGACAAGCAGCGCCACCCAATCTGCGGAAGAATGCAACCATAGCAGCAACAATAATAATAATTCTTCGAATGCCTTGATTTCCGGGAATCTTGGATTTGACAAGTTAGATGATGACGAGCAGCTTATGTCAATGTTCTTTGACGACATGTCGTTGTCATTGCCGCCATCTACATCAAACCCGTCGACCCCGTCCGATCAGAACAGCAATAACGATGAGAAATCAATGGCGGCATCAGATCAACGACAACAACAACGGCTGCAATCTCATCAACAGCAGGAGCAACAGAAAGCCAAGAACGAACCTGGAGAGGAGGAAAGCTCAATATGCAATCAAGAAACAACACAGCAGCCTACCATTATCGATCCAAAGAGAGTTAAAAGGTAATTAACTAAAAATTGCATTTAATTCTATGGATTATAAGATTAAAACCCACGTCGTAAAATGTCCTAAAACTTGATAATTCTTGTTTATTTAAAGTTGCATGTCGATATATAACTAAATCAATGCAGTATATAAAATCTAAAACGACATTAGCATTAGCAAGTTTTGGATTTATATAGAAAATACTTAACAGTTGCTAATTGAGATTAATGTTACTGATCAGAATATTAGCAAATCGTCAATCTGCACAAAGGTCAAGAGTAAGAAAGTTACAATACATTTCAGAGCTTGAACGTAGCGTCACAACGTTGCAGGTAGTTCTTAATTCTTCATATTACAAGATAAATAAATATAATTAATTCACAATTTCGAGTATTAAGGTAGTTAAATCTGTTTTTTCCTTGGTTTTATGAAAAATAAAGACGGAAGTATCAGCGTTGTCTCCGAGAGTTGCATATTTGGATCATCAAAGGTTGATTCTCAATGTTGATAATAGTGCTTTAAAGCAAAGGATTGCTGCCTTAGCTCAAGACAAGATTTTCAAAGATGGTAAGAGATATATTATTCATTATTGCAAATTTAATTATTATTAATTAGTGTGACCCAATTCACTTTTATTTCTTTGTTTTTGTTTTTTATTTTAATTTGTTTTTGCTTAATCGATATTTCTTTTTTTTTTTTTTTCTAGAATCATATACATTTGAATTGACTATATTAAATTTAAAATATTATTATATTTTATATATTAATTTCTGAAAAAAAATTGGCAGCTCATCAAGAGGCACTGAAGAAAGAGATAGAGAGACTAAGACAAGTGTATCATCACCAAAACCTTAAGAAGATGAACAACAATGAAAATATGCAGTGTACGGACAAGGAGGAGCTTCTCATGAGTTGAGAGAGAGAGACAGAAAAAGAAAAAAAGAAAGAAGAAGAAATTAGTTAATGTTAAATAGTGTAGAGGACATGTTATGTGTGTGCATTTCTGGTGCTAACCTGGGCTTTCACGTGATGTGTCTCTTTGGAGTGGGGCCCTGACAAACCTTTATGACAGAAGCACGTGGACTGCTAAGATAGGGTGGTGGTGGTGATTACATTTTTTTAAAATTAAATTTTAGAGTAGGGGTTTATTGGTTTCACTGTAATTGGGTTGGGTTGGCTTTGATATTTTCTTCATCTAATTATTTTTTTTAATATTAAAATGACTTATTTTTCAGATTTTATTTTGTTTTGTCCAGCAATAAATGATGGTTGTTTGGGAGTGGGGATGGGATTGCATTCGACAACATGAAAAGGGCATGTCGTCTGGGGTAAGGAAATGTTTGATGCTTTGTTGGGTTTATGTTCTTTTTTTTCTTTTTCTTTTTCTTTTTTATTTGTTGGGCTCAATAATGTTTTTATGCCTTCTATTTTTTTAATTTAATTCTTTTGGGAAATTGTAAAAAGATTTGGAATGTTTTCAGAATTCAAATTCATTTAAATTTAATAGTATTATTATTATTCATTGCACCTAAGAATTACAACTAGTCAAGAACGTGACATGTTTCTAGTCATTATTTTATTATAAATCTCTCTCTCTCTCTCTCTCTCTCTATATATACAATTATGAGAGTTTTGATATTTCAAAATTAAGTTTATTTCAACACTATGTTTGTTTAATTTCAATATGGATTTGAAATGAAATGATTCCAATTTTACATATGTACAAAAATAGAAAAAGAAAAACTTTTGACCAAAAAGATTAATAAGTGCATTAATTAGGTCATTGAGTGAAACATGGTAACATCTTTGATTTTTCTCAATTAAAAGTTCCTATTAAAATCAAACCAAATTTCAATTTTGGGTAAATTCTAATTTTAAATTATACCTTGTTATAAAATGAATCGGATTTAACTCATTTTCAGAATAAATTATAATATGGCATCAGAGCTCAAAAACTAAGACGAGCTCTAACTTTGTATGTTGGTCCAACTTTGATAGAGCTAGAAAAATACTTATTTAGACCAAATCCATGACTCAATTTATAGGTTAAACTAATAAAATTAAATATTTTTTAAAAATTATTTCTATTTTATCATTTATTGTTCAAGTGTATAGTCATAAATACCTTTATCGGATATTTCAAGCATTTTTTTTTTTTATTGGAAATCATAGAATCACCACTAGAATCGGCTGACTCCAGTAGATTTCGACTGGTTTCAATTTTATATATAGGAACCAATACAATCTATGAATCACCGAATTGAATCGGATTTTCTCAAACCAATTTGGTCCGAGTCTAATTCTAAATTGGACCGTGATTAGCCCTGATTTAGATCTTAGCTGTATTCAGTGATGGAGCCATGGTTTTAACAAGGGTTGACCAAATAGAATATTTAATTTCTTGTTTAACAATCCGTTTGATTAGAAAACAAGTTGTAATGCCATAAAATTCTTTTTCTCAAATTCTAAATATTTTTATTGAAGGTTGAAAAGTCAATCAATATTTGATTCATCCCATGTTATTTTAATGACTTTAGTTATTTTTCTCCAATTTGTGTATTTATATATTGATACATTATACTCACTCCATTTCATTTTGTCTGCATGATTTGATAAAAAATGTATATTAAAAATTTAGTTAACAAAAGTTATTTTATCTTTAACTCATTAAAAAATTAATAAAAGTCTTTCATTTAATAAATAATTATAAAAATTATTATAAAAAATAATTATTTACGTATCCAAATTTATAAATCTTGTAAATAAAAAAAATAATAATCAAATAAAATTGGACAGAAAAAACATTATTTTATTTTGTTGATTATAAATTAGCACTTTTTCTTCCTTTTTTTTTTTTTTCCTTCATTGTAATTTGTAACGTTCAATAAAACCACAATAACCCTTAGAGAGAATTAAAGAAATCTTATACGACGAACTAAACATAGTCTTAGGGATGAGTATTTGTTTTTTATTACACAAAAAGATATTCAACTATAATTATTGAAATAATTAATATAATGAATTATTATTTTTATTTCACAAGAAGATTAATCAATTTTAACTGTTTAAAATAATATCTTTATTTATAAGTCTCACCAAATTATTAAAATTAATTATATATATCGAATATTTAAAACAAATGATTCACATAATTAACCTTCTGAGACTAAGGTTTGGTTGTTGTTACTGTACATATAACTGAATTTTACATGCTTGATTTGCTTTCATTTTCTAGTCATTTTTATATTATGATTTTCACATGAAAATACTCTGTGGATGAATGTTAATCTTCATGCACTTGCCTTTTTAATTGATACTCAATCCACTAATAATTTTTATTTCGAAAAAAAAAAATTTTTTTGTTAAAGAGGAGGTGCTGTTAAAATGATGAAGAAAGCCAAATTCAGATGCATATTGTTTTAGTGAATATGCTAATTATGTGAAAATATTATTAAAATATTGAAGGAAACTAAAATTACTTTTCATAATTAGAAAAATAGAGAATATTAACTATAAATATTTAGGATGTGAGAGTTATGATATATACAAATAAATTGTAATTCATTGTTATGTTACAGGGACTCATTTTTCCTCCGATTCTCCCTTTAGAGATAGTGTCTTGGCTTAACCATGATTGGTATGGGATAGTATATCCTACAATGTGTTGTAAATTTTTTCTTTGAGCTTTAGTCTCCATATCTCTTTTCTTTTTCTTTATATTTTTCGTTGCTATTTTCTTCTATAATACTTTAATATTTCGTTCTCTGTTTATTTATTTCATATTTTTAATTTCATCTCTGTAAAAAAAATTATATTCCTAGCAATATTATCAATGGTTGGACAAAAATAATTTTCTTTTGGGTAGATTCATGTCTCCTTTGATGCTGCCACAATCTACAGTTTACTACCGTCGTTGCGGCCGTCGAGTGAAATTCCTTCGGCCGTGGACTAGTTTCAATTTTGTATAACAACATGTACACTCGTAAACTATTGCAGACACCACAGCATTTTCTGCAATGTCATATGTCCCTAACCATATTCTAGCTAGTCAGACTGGCTATCAAATTTCAGTCGTGAAAATATTTGTATTTTCGCTCAAGTGTTATTTATTAAGCCCCCAATTTAACATGAATCCAAATGACTAGTCTTTTTATTTTTTTTAAATATTTTTTTTATCTTTATCATTATCATCACTTTTTTTTATACCATGGATTAAAATGAAATTTAAATCTGAATTTATTACGACATCAGTAGATACACTTGTTATGCCTTAATGTGCATTATCACATATTTTGTTTGTTTGTTTGTTACTTGTGTAGAATTTAAATCTATACTATGGTGATAAAGGGAATAATTGATTTCTGATAGAACTATTAATAAAATTTGAAATATTTTAAAATAATTTTAGTTATTATAAAGTAAAAAAAATTAAATTTTATCAATTAATTGAATATAATTTATTAAAATTATTTTTTAAATAAATATATGTAGATAATTAAACATTTCAAATTTTTAAATGTTATCTTTTCAATTATATATATATATATATATATATATATATATAGAAACATTTAAAAATTTTTATATTTATTTTTATAATTAATTTTTTAAATATTTGATTTTATTGTTTTAAAAGCTTTTATTTAGGAGAGATGAAAAAGAAAATATATATTTTTATTAACATTCTTATTTTTTTTTATATTCGTATGATTTGATTAAATATATTTTTTAAATGTAAAACTTCAAATAGAATATATGATTGAGCCTTTTAAAATTTTAAAGTTTATTTTTAAATAAAATGAATATATGTGTGTATCGGAGATGTCAAATAGTTAACAAATTTAATTTTCGAAAATATGCAAAAAAATTTTATTGTTTTATCTATATATATCTGTGTACAAATTTGAAATATGAAATAAAGTAAATTTTATGATGTCAACTTGGTACTTTCTTTTCTTAACATTTTATTTTCTCATTTTTTAAAATTTTAAAAATAATTACTTTATCTTTTTAGAAGATGTTAGTTAGATGATTAATTTAATTAATTAGTTAATTAATATATATTTAAAAATAATTGTTAAATTATTGAAAAGTATCTTCCATATTATGTTTTTTTGGATCTCTTCTTCTTTTAATTAAGTTTGAAATTCATAATTTATAGATATATACACATAGACAATAAACCACATTATGCTTTTCACTTTCTTTTTTTTAAATAGAAAACAAATTTGCTATTGGCTGTTAATTGCACATTTAAAAGTATACTTATGTCATGTTAATATAAAAATAGAAAAATAGATATTATGTAAATAAAAATGTAGAATAGAGAATGTAATATATATATATATAAAATACAAAAATTTTAACAAATGAAAATAATGTTATTGAATGTTAACATAATAAAAAATAAAAAATATAAAAAATTGAATGTTAGCATAAAAAATACAAAATAAATGCAAAATTATTTATTTATTGTTATTATATTATTTTATTTTATTGACCATAGACTAGCACTTTTTCTTTTTTCTTTTTCCTTCATTCTCTTTGTTGTAACTTGCAACATTAAAGAAAACTACAATAACCCTTACGGATGAGTATGTGTTTTTTATTAAACAAAAAGATATTCCACTGTAATTATTGAAATAATTAATTTAATTATTTATTATTTTTTTCGCAATAATTATTGAAATAATTAATATAATGATTTATTATTCTTTTTCGCAAAAACATTAACAAATTCACGTGCCTTAGCCGGTTAGATGTTTTATTTGGTTTGTTGTTCATGATAAAATTATGTCTAACTTTGAACGGTGGCGAGAGGCTTTACCTCAGATTCTATACGTAGTCTCTGTAAAGTTGCTGTTGAAAATACTGAACATGTATTACGGGACTGCTTCTATGCAAAGCAAATTTGAGAATGTGTTTGGGATGATGCATCTCTGGCTCAGCTACAGCAATGGCCTGTTTCTGAGTGGTTCTGTAATGTGGATAAATTGTGTTGCTGTTCTCATGTTTTTCAAGGAGATTCTTTGCAGGTCCTAACCATGGAAACTTGGTGGATCTGGAAGTGGAGAAACGATGTTGTTTTTTCTGGTCAATGGTAGTCTGTCGAGCGTTGGTTGTTGCACTTCAAAGATCAGCTTCGTTATGTTTGTCGAAAGATAAACCGACCTAAAATGGACGGTAATCGAACCAAACCGCCTAGTAACCCAAAAAAAAAAAAAAAAAAAAAGATACGAAAATAAAAAATTCCATACTTGTCCTGTTCTCTCCCGATCCCGCCACGCGTCATATTTCTCTGCTGCATTTTTCCGTTAGCTCTAGCCCTGAAAAATGATTAAAAATTGTTTCAATCTCTGCGGCAACCCCCATATTGGCTCCCTTTCTGTATTTTCGACTCGTTGAGAGAGAGAGAGAGAGAGAGAGAGATAAAGATCCGACTTACTGCGATCACAATTCCGGCAATCCTTGCAACTTCCAGCGCGCTTTTACAGAAAAGTAAGCCGATTACTACTTTTCCTATCCATTCCATGAACTCTATTCAATAATTTGCAAGTTAAATCGTATAATCTCAAGATGCTTGTAGTTAGAGTTCCAAAGTACTATTCATACAAAAGAAAAATTGCAGAAATCTGAAACTAAACTACAAATTAAAGTTATAAACTAAGTTTGCTAGAAGAGAATGAGTAGTTCAGAGGGTTCATTACGAAATTTTGTAAAGGAATCGATAACCCCTTAAGATGGAAGCAGTTAGATGGTTATTTGCTTAAGTTCTTGCAGTGATAGGAACTGATGTTTTATCTCAAATTCTTGATAGGAATTGGATTAGATAGCATACACATTATGAGTTTTAAACAGAGAACCTTGATTTTCTTTGTTATGGCAGCAAATGTATCATTTATTTTTATATACTTTTACAATAATGAAATGGAATACGAGGTTGCATATCTGTTTCTTGATGGAAATGAATAAGTTTTGATTAGAAATGTGAGATATCTTGAAATGGCAGCAGCCATGTTGCTATTTTATGAGTTTTGGCAATACTAAATGGGAACTGATATTGTATACCTGTACCTTGGTGGGAAATGAATAATAAAGCATGTTTAGGACAATTTTTAGCCCAGAAACTGAGATGTTGTTGAATTGGTAGCGGCTAGCTGGACCGAATTCCATAAGTTTGGGAAAAGTAGACTAGTGGAGCCTGCTTAATTGTATGAATTTCATCTTCAGTTGACAAGCAATTTAATAAGAATTATGATGATAAATTTTAATAATATAGAGAAGGGGAATGAAGTAAAATATGAGTTTTTCTTGAATGATAAGCAAATTAGTCAGTTAGCAATGAAAAACTAGGAATATCAATTTTAGTTTGAAATGGCAGCTGGGTTATGAATTTTATGTATATATATGCTTTTCTGCATTTGTGTATAAATGAACTTATGAACTATAATGTGAAAAAGAATGTTATAGTTAAGTGCAATTGTTGATCTCATGCTTTAAGATAAAGGGTGTTACTTAAGGAATCTAGGTAGTTTAATATTACAGTTATAGTTATAGTATTGATTGGAAATGCTGATGACAGTTTAGAATGAGTTAGAGATCAAGTGTTTTTGCTATTTTCATGTTAATTTCATCTCACTAGATGTATCTTTCTCTAGGGCCTAGACCTGAAATTTAGTTCCTCTCCGAAACCAAGCATAAATCTATGCAACAATGGTTAAAAAGTGGAAAAGAGTTAAGATGTAGATGAATGTAAACTTAAAACTGTTATATGATTATCTTATACTTGTGAGTATGTAAATATATTTATGCATAAATAGTTTCTCTAAAATTTGGTTATTTGTGAGAATTTAAGTGATTTAGAATTATCATGACGATGATTGGGTGTTGATATTATTGTTAAAGGAGAATGAGTATTTGAATTGATTGATCGCTCGATGAAAGGGTTGGGTTAGTTTGATTGATAAATATGTGCTATTGTTATTACTTATATAGGTAAATAGTCCTATTTTTAGTGGGGGTTTTATCAAAATTTCAATAGAATCTAGATTAGTTTTATTTATTAAATAGGTTGTTGGATTATTTAGGATAATCCTTATTCTTATTTAAGATAGTGCTTTATTGAATTCTTATCTCTCCTTCCAATTCCATTTCGTTTAGATCGCCCTAGTTCATTCACTGTTCCAACAAGTCAGAATCCAAATTAGAGTCTTTCTCATCAATTATTATGAGTAATAATAAATAGTAAATATCTTTGCATCATACATAAAGTCATTAGTATATAACGTTTTGTCTATTTATTTATTATCCAAGTACCTATTATTATATTATTAGCATTTATTACTTTTATGTTTATTTGTATATGAATGTCTATTTGTGCACTTGCATGATATTGTTTAATTATTCGATGTACTTGCATTTGATTGAACTTATTAGTTACATGTGTTATGATAATGATATGCCGTGTTTGTGAGGAATTGGGATGAAGTGGGTCATTGTGGGATTCGTGAGGGCGCTCTATGATACTATCGGCCATGTACGAGGAGATTAACACCCCCATATGCGTATGATAACATAGATTAGATGGAAAAGCACATGGTGACCTCCAAAAGAGAGAATAGAAAAACAATGAGAGGACTGGTCTAGTGAGGATTATATTGGTCGGTGATGTATGGGGGATCGGCTCCCTGGTGTACACGTTATCAGATGACGGGCCACGTGCGAGGACAGCTTGCCGGGGGGTTTTGGTGACTCCGTAAACCAATCTCTACTTGTTTGATTATGTGAAGGTGATATTGTCTGTGGGTGCTATTGTTCTACCATATGTGTGATTTAATATATGTTTGTAGTTAGAATATTTAGGAGCTTGGTGTGTAACTTTGTGAGTATGTGTAATTTATTAATATTCACTGAGGCAAAACACTCACCTTTGCTTCGCTTAATTTGTCAAGAATCTAAATCTTTGCTCCTACATTTGGCTTAAGCTCTATTCTCCTTTCTCTGCAAAGCTGACAAAAGTAATAATAGAATTTGAATGTCAATTTTATTTTTTCGAACTCCTTTATTGTTGTAACAATCAGTGATATCCGCAATTACAACAGGAATTTTGTATTTGTGAAAGTTTATATGATAAGTAAACCCTGGTCGGGTGAACATGGTTCCGTAAGAGTATGGAAATTGATGAATGATGGATATATATGTACTTGCAACTAAATTGGACTTGGATAAATGTTTAATTAAATTGTGGTATTGGGCTTGCTAGGTACATACTCATGATGAACTTAAAGAATGATATTCAATGCCTCAGACTTATTGCGGGTTTTCGGTGGCGTTAAGCTACTTGGTCTTTAGCGCTGGTCCAGCCCATGGTTTTAGTCGTGACACTAAGTCTTACCAAGTTATTAAAATTAATTATGTATATTGTATATTTGAAATAAAGGATTCATACACCTGACGCCAACTAGATTGAGAGTTTGAGACTAAGGCTTGTTTTTATTGTTGTATATATTGTTTTTAATAACTGAATTTATATGCTTGATTTGCTTTCATTTTCTAGTCATTTTTATATCATGATTATCGTATGAAAAATACTTTGTGGATGAATGTTAATCTTCAAGCAATTGCCTTTTAATTGATACTCAATCCGCTTATAATTTTTATTTCAGTAGACAAAATATGCTAGTGGAGAGGTACTATTAAAAGATTGAACAAGACCAAATTCAGATGCATATTTTTGAGTAAATATGATAATTAGGTGAAATATTATTAAAGTATTGAAGGAAACTAACATTTCCTCTCATAATTAAATTTTTAGAATTTGAGAGTTATCATACACACAAAAAAATTGCAATTAATGTTTCTTGTCGTCAAGGGAGATATATTAATTGATAGTGTATATTCTAAAGGAGATGTGAAGGAAACACAAAAACACGAAAGTGAAAAAAATTACACAAAAAAGGCATAATCTAATCTGAAACTAGCCTTTGTTTTAGTATATAACTAGTTCCAAATTGAGTGTCCGATCTTGATGGCAAATTAATAAAGTGCTTGATTTTGGTGTTCCAACTACGATTTGAAGGATTCATAACCATTAGCAATGGAGGAAGTGAAAACCAGAGAAGTGCTTTACGAGACTCATAATCATGCAACCAGGCCATACGAGTCCAATTACCCTACTCAGGTCACTTTCTGAATTCTTTGTCTCCTTATTAAATCAAATCTCTACTTTCCCCAAATCCAATACCATATATTCATAACTTCATCTTTAGTTTATGGTTTTAATTTGATTGATTCAGAGAAATGAAGATGGAAAAGGCGTTTTGTCATCACTCATCTCAGTTTCAGGTACTCTGAGTTCTCTAATTTTTTCAGATTCTTTCGGTTCTTTTTTTTGTCTCTTTTGATGTCGTACAATGTTACTGAGTTATGTCATTAGCTGATGGCTAGCTAATCTTGATACTAGGGTTGAGCTCTGTTTTACCTTAAGAAGCCACTGAACCTGTGTGTTTATCTATACTTCTATGATTATTCAATTTTTTAGACTTGCTTTTGTCTTGCCCCATAATGAGTTGTATTTTGGTGTCCATAAATGGTATGGTAGGCTTGTTATGCAATTACTCTATTGACTTTTTCTTCACTATTAACACTACTTTAGGGATAAGTCAACTTAACGAGAAATGGAGGAATTACAGGAACCCATCAAAAATCAGGAAACCGAATTATTGATTATCTCTTCCAGAGGTGAACGAGTGGTTGTTGCTACTGGGAACCAGATTACTATCTTGTGGAAGGAGGATGACTACCAGGAGCCATATGGCATTTTTACCAGTAAGATTTACTTGACAATTTCATACCATTGTGTTATAACTTACAATTGGCAAATAATTTTGATTGGAAGAATAGATTTTTCTGGAGATACCAAGTCATTTGTATGTCAATATTTGTAATTCTTCATATTATGCTGCAAAAAAGGTTTGTAATATTAACAGTTAAATGGCTGCTTTATTGTCAATTCTGCATGGGCTGGACAGGTGAAACAGTGTTTTGAACTGATTAAAAAAGAATATACATCTGCTTCTTATTATGATTTTGGTTAAAAAGTCTTTTAGCTCCTTCATAGATGTGTTGAAGTCAAATCTTTTCTGTGACTTACTCATAAAAACCTTCGTAGATCGAAGAAAAAGACTACCAAAATACTAATGTGGAATTGACTAATTCTCAACCCAATGATATGGAAGGACATTGAATGATAAGCATCCAATTTAAATATTTCCTTAAAATGTAATGTAAATTCGTTTTGTGGAATCTAGAGAGTTTCCTTTGCTAATTTTCTGATTTATATGCTGTATTTTGCCTCTTCAATCTAAAGGTTGTCCAATTTCTGCTTCATGAATCAGGTAGCAACCTTGGTATATTTGTCCATGGAGTTTGGTCAGGATCTCATGATATTCTTGGAATTGCTGATGACAATGATGTTCTCTAATTTATCAGAGCAAATGGTGAAGAAATTACAAGAGTTATGAAGAGACAATTAAAAACGACTTCTCCAATAATAGCATTGATTCCGCATGACAATATTGATGCTTGTGGCTCTTGTTTGTAAGTGTTATCCCTTCTCTCTCTGTCAGATGAGTTGAGATAGGACGCCTCAGACCTCTATTAGAATTAGCTTTTTTGATGAATTTAGAAATTCATCTTTGGAGTGGGTTTTCAATATTATACATGTATGCATGCATCATGCATGTGGCTTTAGAGGTTGAAGAGTTTTGACATTTAATTAAGTGTGGAACTGTTTTCAGGTGTAGCTTCATCATTCTCACAGAAGATGGAGTTTTCTACCATATTGAGATCACCCAAGCTGCTTCTATTTCCTTCATGCACACATCAAATATTCGGCGACCTGTGAAGGGACAGTTCCCCAAGGATGTCTACTGCTCTGACTATGATTTGGAACATTCTTTGCTTCTTGTCATTGGTGGTGCAGTTAGCACCTCACTAACCTCTAGTGGGAAACCTGGTATGGTTCAGTATCATATATTATCCTTGTAGAATTCAAGTTAAGCTTGTATTTGAGGAGATGCTATAATTGATTATATGATCTTGTGTTATAATTTTGAGTTGCAATTTTTGTGTGGGCACCAAAGATTAGAAGACTATCGAGTATGATTTGTTTTATTTTCTAAAACCATGGATGGTTATCTGTCCTTTTGTCTTCTAATTATTGCTTTATTTGGGATACTAATTATTGCATTTTGTAGGAGTAGGGTGTGTCCAGAACCTATAGAGATGATTTTTGGTTAAAATGGATAGATTTTGGTGGTATGAAAGATGCAAAATTCTTTCCCACAATGTCTTTCTTACATTTGGCATTGTTTTGTCATTTGAGGATGGAGAGAAATGCATGTATCTTCAAAAATGAAAGTATGTCCTTTATTTTGTGGTAGGACAAGTAGGTATTTTTGGCTTCTATGAGGAGTTAGGCTCCATATCATTTACAGGGGTTCTCCTTGAATTTTCCAACTTTATTGGAGGGCATTACATTTTTAAGCTTTATTTTAATGTTCTTCTTTGTAGCTTTCTTTTTTACTTTACAGGATAATTTTTTGTCCTCCGTAGAAGGTTCTTTTTTTTTTTTTTTTTTTTTTTTCCTTTAAGGAAAAAAGAAAGATGACTTTTTAATTGGATCCTAATGTTGTTATGCATGCTTGAGCCTGATCAGAACCCGTGAAGATTCTATTATGAATTGGTTATTGCAATCTGAATACCCAGGGAAGTTTATTTTTTTTTTCGCTATCTAAGTTCCATGCTGATGGTGTATTTTCTTTCATACAGGATCATGTTCTCTTTCTCTTTGGCGTAAATGTCCAAATTTAAATCTAGAGTCACTATTCTCTTTTCAAATTGAAGGCTTATGTTGTAAACCAAAAGATTATATAGGTTGGATACCATATCCAAAGGTGCTAGTATCACCCCAAGGAAAGTTTGTTGCTACTTTAGATATTAGAGGATGCTTGCACTTTTTTATGCTGGATAAAGAACAATGCTTTCTCACTTTGCTGTTGGAGAGAGATTAGGCTTACAGGCGATAAATAGGCAGGATGAACTTTTGTATGATAATGTGGATTTTACTTGGTGGTCCGATCATATTGTGACTCTTTGAGGAGGGATGGCACTGTCACCTTCCTTGATATCCTAACGAGCTTAAAACTTCAATAAAATGATCCTGCATATTCAATGCCTGTTTTAGATAGAGTAGAGCAGCTTGAAGGACACATATTTGTTGTACAGAGCAAATCATCTGAAGAAAGAAAGTTTTTATCTTATAATATTGGAGAACCAAGAGGTGCACACCGTGTGGAGAAGATCATTGAAGCCACACGCTGGAGAGTGATATCAATTTCAGAGAGGTCTGTTCTCGAAATGTATAGTATCTTAATCAGCAACCATAAGTATCAGGAAGCCATGGACTTTGCCAATCATCATGGTTTGGACATAGATGAAGTTTTGAAATCACAGTGGTTACACTCTTGCCAAGGAATAAATGAAATAAATGTGTTATTATCAAAAATCAAGGATTGTTGTTTTGTATTATCTGAATGCATTAACAAAGTTGGACAAACAGAAGATGCTGTGAAAGCTTTACTTGCATATGGACTAAATGCAACTGATCAGTACCAATTTTCAGAATCAGAAGACAATCAAAGAAGCCAAATTCTGGATTTCTGTTTGGCTAGGCTTCGGTTGTTGCAATTCAGAGACAGACTAGAAACATTTATGGGAATAAACATGGGCAGGTATTATGCTCTGTAGATGCCCATTGTTATTTTGTAGCAGAGATATTTGAAATGTTTTGAAAAGTGGAATTTTTTGAATTAAGTTTGGATACAGCTTCATAATTTTGTTATATTATTTTTTGTCTTCTTGCAGAGGAGAATGTTAAGGTGAATAAAGCTAAACCTACATTGATAAACCCAATGACTGTGAGCTGTGAGAGAGAGAGAGAGAGAGAGAGAGAGAGAGAGAGCTTGCCTACAGGGAGAGAGAACCAAAAAACCAAATATTCAAAAGTAGATGAATGACATTCAAAGTATGGCGCTCTATGCTGTTATAATTCTGGTTGCAATTTTTGTGACTTGAATTTCTTATTGAAAGTATCTGATTTCAATTTGGGGGTTTTGAGGTATGGTTTTCCAACGTCATGTTATATGCTCAGCCTAATCAGCATAGATGGTTAAAAAGAAATGTGCTTGTAATGATCTAGCAATTCATTTTGATAAGCTCTTTTCCTGGGAATTTCTTTTTAATCAGTGAGGTGCAAATTTTACTGCATAACTAAAAAACTGTACCTTATAATATTACCAAATTAACCTCAGATTATTAGTTATTATATGTTCTCTACGACAGGAATCAATAATTATGATTTTATGTTCTATACATTTCCATTTCTCGACAGTTTCCACCAAACTAACAGTTTTAAGGACATAGTCTTGTGCAGGTTTTCTGTCCAGGATTATGGGAAATTTAGGGTTATGCCGCTTAGTGAAGTTGCGGTAACACTTGCTGAAAGTGGGAAAATCGGTGCTTTAAACCTGCTCTTTAAACGTCATCCTTGTTCTCTTTCTCCATCTGTAATGCAAATACTAGCTGCTGTTCCTGAGGCCATTCCTGTTCAAAGATATGGACAGCGCCTTCCTGGAAGATCCCCTCCCATGGGTGTTTCTCTTAGGTATGAAGATTGGGTTGAATGTGGGGAGATGTTAACTTTTATTAACAGTTTGCCTGAGAATCATGAGATGGATATCCAGATCAGAATGGAGCCTATTGTCAAACAGTGCCAAGGTTGCGTTTGGCCATCTATTAATGAACTCTGTAGATGGTACATAGAATGGAGCTAGAGATATTGACCGCTATATTGGCCAGCTGGAGAATTGTCTCACCCTGGTTGACTTGGCTTGTTGGAAAGGTATCCATGAATTACAGCAATTTCATGAGAATATTTCATACTTATACCAGCTTATGTATTCTGATGAGAGTGATGAAAATATATGCTTTGATATTAGTCTTATGGAGTGGGAGCAATTATCTCTGACTATGAAAAGTTCAGAATGATGCTCAAGGCAGTTAAGGAAGAAAATGTGGTACGAAGGTTGCATGAAAAGGCAATTCCTCATAGATACACCAATTTTCATCGCATTTACCTGCTCTTGAGTTAGCTCATTTATACAAGGTCATTGGGCAAGAGTGCCAAAGGATTTCCTTCATTAAGAACCTAAATTTCAGGAATTTGCTGGTTTAATGGTCTGAATTTCCAATCTTTTCGCAGTGTAGTGTGTGCACACATCAATGAATTTAACTTGGAGTACTTTGCAAAAATGGTACAAACACTGACCAGTATCTATACCAGTTCAGTGCCTGAAGGTCTCATGTTGTGGCAGGATGTCTATAAAGTTTATGTTCTAAGTTTGTTGACAACTTTGGAAAGTAGGACTAGAATGGAATTCAATGACAGAAATCCAGAAAAGTTTCGGAAGTTTATTAGTCAACTTGAGTTAACCTATGATTCTTCTCAAATGTATATCAGGCTTTTGGCACCTTCGGATGCCTTGGACATTATGAAGCAATACTTAACTGTGATTACACCTCTGCATGATTGTTACGAGAGTATTCCAGACAACTCAAGATGGCAGGATTGCCTAGTAACCGTTTTGAACTTTTGGGTCAGACTGATTGAAGATATGCAGGATATTGCATCCAATGAGAGGTCTGTAGAAAAACTCGGATTCTATCCAGGAAGCTTGTTAAGTTGCTTGAGAGTTTTTATGAGGTTGGTGATGGAGGACATTGTATCACCAAGTCAGAGCTGGGCCACCATTGCCGGTTATGTCACTAATGGGTTGATTGATGATTTTGCTGTTGAAATTCTGATTTTCTGCAAAGCCACGGTATTTTCTGGTTGTGGCTCTGGAGCCATTTCAGAAGTGGTCTCTGAAGCAATATCACAGCATGATACAAATTCGACTTCATCTAGTAACTGTGAATCTCAGGAAATTCTTCATCTCTACACAAATATTTTATACCCTATTTTAAAAGATTTGGAGAGTGGATCCAATGAAACCAGAATTTGTATCGTTTGTTATCATCTTTGAGAATTTGCAGAGGGTCAGGCAGGTAGTTTGGGAAAGAATGGCCCAGTTCTCTGATAATTCACAGCTACCTAGTCAAGTTCGAGTTTATGTTCTAGAGCTTATGCAGTTGACCAGGGGTAGAAGTATTAAGGGTTTCTCTGCAGAGCTACAATCCAAAGTTCTTCCATGGGAAGGATGGATGAGTTTCTCTCTACTAGTAAAAGGAGCGAAATGACTGCTAATCTTGGGTCGCTGGATAACACAGATGCTTCTACTCAGTTCACAAGTACATTAGTTGCTCTAAAATCCTCTCAGCTTGGGGCAGCCATTTCACCTAGCCTAGAAATCTCTTCTGATGATCTCTTGAATGTGAGGACAGTTGTCTCTTGCCTTCTGAAGTTGTGTTAGGTGTCCAATTTCAAATGCTGATATCGATTTGTTACTAACTGTCTTGAAAGAATGGAAAGGGCTCTTCGTAGAGAAAACAGATCCTGGAGAAAATTCTGAAGCTGGTAATAATGACTGGAATTCTGAAGATTGGGACGAAGGATGGGAAAGCTTTCAGGAAGTAGAATCTTTTGAGAAAGAGAAAACTGAGAGCTCCTTCAGTGTTCATCCTTTGCACGTGTGTTGGATGTAGATATTCAAGAAACTGATTACAGTATCACGCTTCAATGACTTACTAAGACTTGTTGACCAGTCATTCTCAAAATCTAATGGAATATTGCTGGATGAAGATGGTGCCAGGAAATTGAGTCAGGTTATGCTTGAGATGGACTGCTTTGTGGCATTGAAGTTTGGGCTTCTTCTGCCCTACAATTCAATACAATTACAGTGTTTGGATGTAGTTGAAGAAAGGCTGAAATGAGGAGGCATCTCTGACACAGTTGGGTGGGATCATGAGTTCTTCATTCTTGTGATATCGTCTAAGATTATATCAACTACAATAACCAAAACTGTATATGGCACTACTTTCTCTTATCTTTGATATTTGGCAGGCAATTTCTGTCGCCAGTGTCAGGAGGCCCAGTTATCAAGTATCACAGAGAAAACGAAGAAAGAACGTGTAGAGACTCAGAAGGAAGTCTGCTTCTTTTTAGAAGAATACTATTCCCTTCCTTCATATCAGAGCTTGTGATGGCTGATCAGCAGATCCTAGTAGGATTTCTTGTGACGAAACATATGCACACCAATGATTATGTTAGTCTAATTAATGTTGCAGAAGCTAGTCTTCGTAGATACTTGGAGAGGCAGCTTTATTCCCTGCAACACGACAAGCTTACTCTCGAGGAGATGAGTTCATGCAAAATGAAGAATACAGTTTCCTTGTTGAAAGGTGAATTAGGAATTTTGATCCAATCTGCATTAGCATTGCTTCCTGCTAGCCTGAGATGAGGTCATTTTTATGGTTCCAAAGCCGTGATTACTATTGTGATTGCTATATTAGCTCGTTTTCTTTGCAGCAAAAAGTAGAGTTACAGAGAGATTAATACAAGTAGACGGAAAAGAATGGAATTTGATTGTAGGTGAGGTTTCTCGGCGGTTGTTGTTAATATATTTGATTTAGTTTAATATATTTTCAAGATTAATGGTTAATAAACTTGTTTTAATGATCTAAATTTTAAAAATAAGAGTACAAGTCTTAATATTGTTCGCGTGGTACATAAACTTGGTTTTTAATTTTATTTAAGTGTGTTGATTCTCTTTTTTGGGTATTAGGAGTAGAAGATTCGAATTTGGACCTATTGATAAGTCATACATGTATTTATTATTAGACTATGTCTTGGTATGTTTATTTGAGTGCTGATTTAGTTCTATTTAATTTCATATAAAATTTAATTTAATTTGATTTGATTTAATTTTATAAAATATAAGTTATCTCATTCGTATTTTCTAATATTGCACAAAAACTCCCCTTAATTGGCGTTTTGCTATTTTGAAAACATTTCTTATAGGGAAATATGTGAAAACTTTAATTTTAAGGAAATTCTATAAATTTGGTAATTTGAGAACATCTTTCTATAATTTAAATTAAAAAAACAAATCACTAATTCAAATCCTAGAAACACACTTTTTTATGGATATGGAACTTATAAGTTGAGTTGTTTTTTTCTATTTTTTTTCCTTTTGCATATGATTGACCGTTTGGTTGTTTTGAATGATTTCTATATATTAAAAAATTACTACTATACATTTTGTTTTTACGGATTTACCCACATTTCCATTTCTTTCGACAATATTAGTTCTTGCTTGAGGTGGCCATTTCACGGTTTTTGGAATCTGAACCGATAAGTGGGAATTGAAACTGTTGGAATTAGAATCGGTATGAACTGGAACCATAATCGAGGATCTGCGCTTCGTTTTTTGTTCTAACTTTTGAGGAATCGTGAACCAACGGTTTTAAGAACCGATGGTTCCACACGATTTCAATAATTTTTTTATTTTTTTTAAATATTTTTTAAAAATTCTAAATTAATCCTTATAATAATTATATAATCAGTGAAAAGTTATTTTTTGAATTCACTATAAATACTCTTTTCATTTAAAAAATATAAATTAAGTTCATACTTTTTTCTTAAAAAAATAAATTAAGTCTTTTTATTAATTTTTTTCTTAAATTTTTTTTTTAAAATTATTTGATAAATATTTAAATTTTAAATTTTCAACAAAATTTTTTTTTCTAATTTCGATTTTACAATCGAGTGATTCGTAGAAAAATTAATCGAAAAATCAACCGGAACCGTCTATTTTGGAACCGTTAAGGGATTAAAATCAAACGGTAACCATTCGGTTCCAAACCATAACCGTTTTGTTTCAAATCGCAATAGGAACAATCAGTTTCCTCAATTCTAGTTATAAATATTTTGGAACTTTCTAATTTAAAGTACATAATACATTTGTGTACAGTCAATGATTTTTTTACTCATCTCAACTCATTAAATGCGTGAACCCTTGATTATAAATGGATTGGGTTGGTACGCGTTCATTGTAAGCTCGCCTGTCAAATAAATGAAATAATAAGAATATTTTTAAATAAAATACAACTATTTAAGAAGATTACTAAAAAAATTAAATATACTTAAAAAAACTTAATTATACAATAACTTTCACAAACTACAAATATATCCCAATGACAATATTAAAATTAAATTTATTATTATCATCATCTTCATCAATAAAAAATTAAATTTTCAAATAAAAAGGACGATCAATAAAATAAAAAATACTTGATAACATAATTATATAATATGTTTTAAGCTACAATATACTCCAATAATAAAGATAATATTTAGTATTTATCATCATCATTTTATCGATGAAAAATTAAATTTTCTAATAAAAAAATTACCAGTAAAATTAAGAATACTTAGTAACATAATTATATAATATATTTTAAGCTACAATGTACTCCAATAATAGAAGTAATATTTACTAAATATGTAATCAATTTAGTATTTTATATTTAAAATTGCAAATTAAATTAAATTTTTTTATAATTTATTTATATTGGACTGCGAAATTATCTAGTGAATTCGTAATTCAATTTAATCCCTAAATTATAAAGGTGACCCATTTAATCCAAACCTATTATATTATTAAACCCACTGGAATTGGGTTGAGTTAAATTGGATTGATCAGATTAGATTAGAGCGGGTCATGTGCAGCCCTACCTCTGGCCACTCCTACTTCTTCCTGTCCCTTTGCGTGTGTTTCTGTTCCCGGTGTCCAGTGTAGTTGTGCAGATTCTTGTGGGAAGAGAAAGGAGAAAAATCAAAGTCTTACAAAGAAAAAACAGTGCCAGTGTTGATTTTCTCTGCGACTTAATCATATAATAAGTATCTTGATTGGCAATTTGTCGTGTGAAAAACGAAAATGAAAATATTGGGAACATTGAAAGCTACGTTTGGGACGTCAAAAAAGAAAAATATGTCCATTTCACACTTCTAATTAAGGAATCTTGTTTACTCAACTGCAATCACCTACACCTCTTACTTCGATTTTTATGAGTCAACTGATAATGCCAAAAACTTATCAACCTCACTGGTTCCACATCTTCTCTCCGGCTCCAAAACCCGCCATTCTTGCTGCTGCTTGGTTGTGCTGCTCTAATCTTCCATTGGAGCTTAATTTGAGGAATTTTGATTTCTTCTTTTTTGTTCAATTGCTTGCTCAAACCGTAGATGTTTGTTAGAAAAAAGATAGATATTTTAACGATACATCAGAGAGCGAATCAGCTAAAGTTACTAATTTGAGGTAAGACGATCGCTTTTCCATTCGACTGTCAAGTGGAAATTTTCTACCGTGGCTCTATTAATGTAGTGCTTATCTGATTTCTTGATGATGATCCATGTTTACTAATTGAAGATTCTGGTTCAGGCATATTCCTTTCCGTGAAAAAGCCAGGCTGCTTCGGTTGAGGCAATTCACTGTCACTGCTCAACATTACAACAACAGTTGACATACCGGGCCTCTCCTCCGGCCGCTGTTGCACACACAACAGGCCTACATGAATGCATCTTAAAGCTTCCCGTATGGAATAAGAGTCTAGCGTATTGTCGACTAGTTCTGACGATCTTTCTTCTATCCATAGTTTCCATGCCTGAAAAAGAGCCATAAAGATTAGAACTTCGTTCAAAAAAATAGTTAAAGAATGTGCCGCTAATATTCTTACATGTCCAAGAAGATTATGGTTGTGATCTGGGTGGGAAAATCCTCTGTTTTTCTTTCCGCTTACTATCTCCAAAACTAATACACCATAGCTAAAGACATCTGATTTCATTGAGAAAAGCCCATCCACTGCATACTCAGGAGGCATATAACCGCTGCAAAAAAAGCACTAACAGAATATTAAACCAAATGTATATAACAAATGTAGGTCTACTTACAACTTACTAGGTTCCTGCCACTCTATTTGTATTAGCCTGCGTTTGGTCTCCTCCAAATGTTCTTGCCATTCCAAAGTCTGATATTTTAGGGTTCATGTCTTTATCCAATAAAACATTACTGGCTTTGAGATCTCTGTGGATAATTCTGAGTCTTGAGTCTTGATGAAGATAAAGAAGTCCTCTAGCAATTCCACCAATAATGTGAAAACGCTTTTCCCAATCTAGAATGTTGCTTCTCTTTTGATCTGATAAGTTTCTAATCCATGTCAATAAAATGTGAAACAAGATGCTAAATTGAAAGTAAAAATCTCGCGCATAAGTAATCAGAGAGGATCAAACCGAAAATAAAATAGTCCAAGCTCTTGTTTGGCATGAATTCATAAATCAACATTTGTTCATCTTTCTGAATGCAACATCCAATAAGTTTAACGAGATTTCTGTGCTGAAGTTTAGAGATTAAGGTAACTTCATTCTTGAACTCTGTCATCCCCTGTCCAGAACTTTCTGAAAGCCTTTTCACTGCTATTTCTTGCCCATCAGCAAAGGTACCCTGGGAACCCGCATAAGTTTAGATTATTACAGATATAGGAGTTCACATTAAATTTACAAACTGTGATGTTACCTTGTAGACAGGTCCAAAACCACCTTTCCCTAACAAATTATTGCTGGAAAAGTTGTCTGTAGCTTTAACTATGGTGGTGAAATCAAATATTAGCAGCTCCATATCTTCCTTTCCCTCTTTGTTCTTAATAAAATCCATTATGTGACTCTCTCTTGTCATTCTTGAAACATAGGAGGCTGATAAACATAAGCACTAGTAAGTAAACAGATGAGAGATTTCTATTCATTTGCTAGGTTTCTTATCTACTTCAAGAGTTTCGTTTACCATATTTTCTAACATTTCTCCGGCATATGTAAAACATCATTGGCATTACAACGACTGCAAGGAGAGTGCCAGCAATAATTCCTGTTTCCTTCCTATTGATAGTCGACCTTTTTTTATGAATTTGAGCTGAAAGCACAAAAATATTGTCAGATGACAATTTCGAATTAGCAATTGAATTTGATTTTCGTGAAACTCAACTGTGTTCGGCATTAATTAGCTTTTAGCATTTTGATCAGTCAAAATACTAAATGTTATTCTTAACCTTTGAACTAGCTTTAAAAATCAAGATAATGTTTTATAAAAAGTTAACGTTCAGCTTTTAACATTGTATGAAAAAACTACACAAACAATTAAATATTATTTAAACAGCTAAACGTATTATAAGTTTGCTTGGTAAAATTAGCTATTTCAGTAATTGTTGGCTGTTTTAGAGCTTTTCATGAAACGCTAAAATCTAAATGTTTATGATTTAACTTTTTAATCTCTAAAAAGCTATTTGAAACCCTATCTTATCCAACGTTATAAAAAGTAGCTATATAAAAATTGTTACCGAAAACAGCTTAAAATTGCTAACAACTAGCCCGCACAACTAATTTTGTTGAACAAATTGTAAATGTGAAAAGTGCAAGAGTATTGGTCTCTAGCATAATGACATACCCAATTCTGAAGCAGCCACCCTCACATAGAGATCCTTTTCACCAGGTCTAATTACATTAATCAACTCGTTGAACCAAAGCAAACAGCCATTTTCATCTTCCGTCGCATCTAGATGTGCATAAGCTGTACAGGAGCAGTTTCTCAAACACAAATTCTCACATTCTTTAATACTTACACTTTTGTTATACCAACAAGAAGATTCCTCAGGCACTCTAATCCCAGAATGCGGCAAGAATCCAACTTTATCATTGCAATTTATTGGAATCCTTCTAACACACCCACTTGAAAAAACTGACTTCTCCCATTCTTTAGGAGACTTGGGTATGAATCCATCCAGACATGAACATGTCGGAGTGTTATTTGCATAGCAACTAGCATATGCACCACAAAAAGCATAAGAACACTGACTTCCATTTTTGTTTGATGGGGTGTTAGTGGTAGAAGAGGTTGTAGTTATTATGGAAAAGAATAAAAGAATGACAAATCTTGATTTTGCCATTGCCAATGGATTTAGTTTTCTGGTTCTAGAACCCAGGAACACGTAACGTATGAAGAAGAGGGTGAGGAGAGAAAAATAAGACCACTTCTTCATTGACAATTAGAAGGAAATTGGTAGGAAGGAACCGTGAAAGCTAAGAGTTAGTGAGTGGGGAAATCAAATTTCTCAACAAGACCATAATCTTCTTTTGTCGGTTCCAAAATTTGAGAGAGAAGTTAAAATGGAAACAAGAAAATTCTTAAAGAGCCCACAAGGATTAGTACATGATTGTCTAGCACTAGTCAACAGAAGACTTCGAATGACTCTAGCCTTCATCTAACCAAGGCATGACCATTCAAAACCTGAACCAAGTTGAATCAAATCATTTTTTATTTAGATCGTCGTTGAAACTGAAAATCTAAAGTTTGATTTCGGTTCTTTATTTATTCAAATTGAGGATTTCAGTTTAAAAGTGTTAAAAAAAATTGTGAATTATTGAATTTCTGAACTTGTTTTGAAACCCATCCAAGAATTTCTCCGGAAACGTATACGTTAACTAATGAAATTTCCCTATATCCTTGATTGATGATGTGTTGTGTCGTGTAAAAAACAAAAATAATTATTGAGAATTGTGAAAGCTAAGTTGGTCGTTGGAGGCATCAAAAATGGAAAATACTGAAAGAATTTTGTTTACTGAAAAGCAATTACGAAGACCCTTCAGATTAATTTTGAGTCAACTATTAATTCAATTTTATTAATATATATGTATGGTACTATTTTTTTAAATATATATAAAATAGATTAGTTTAATGGTTAAAGAGCCTTTAACCTCACTCTGATGATTATATATTTTTTTCATTTATAAAAAGAAATTACTAGATGTGTTATTCATTGTCTTCTCAAATTCGGGACACCCTAATAACTATAATCAGTATTCATTTTTTATAAAACAACAACGCAAGTCATTTTAATTAATGAAGAGAATTTCAAGTTTCAATTAAAATCTGATTATAATATTATTAATGAGTTCAATAAATAAGACATTCTTCTTTGCAACACCATGGAAATGAATAATAATAATAGAAAAAGAAAGTAGACATAGAAGGCAAAGCTTCACACTGCATTTGCCCTGTCCTCTTCTAGTTCTAAGCATCTGGAAACCCTAAACTTATCCATCTAATTTAACCTTCGACATTTTTGCCAAAGACCTAAAAAGTTGGAAAGCTACATATATTATTACTATATTAATATGGACAAATAAGGTTATGATGCTGAATCCTTAAACAAAAATAAGGTAATTTTCACTATAAAAATTGATTTATTTATTTATAAAAATCCATGAATATAATAGTGGTGGTAAGAAATTCAGTTTCTAAAATTATAAAATAAAAAAAGATTTGATATTTAATTATATAGATAGATTTAAAAATGTTGAACTCAGTATATTCAAAGGCTACGGTATATTTCATGACTTTGTGACTAAATTCCGTTGGCTCCAATAAAATCTGATCTATTCGTTGATTGTTATATAGGTATACGCACTTCTCCTCTCTCTCTCTCATTCCATACTATAAAATTATTATATTATTCATGACCACGTTGTCTGTCGACAATATAATAATAATATTGTAATTATTTTATTATAGGATGAATGGTTGAAACACTATCTTCCTTAAGTGTTTTATAATTTGTTTATGAAAATTATACTATCACTTGTTGTTATCTATTTATAGCTTCCATATCTTTTTTATTATTTTATATTAAACAACTAATCAAACATTCATTTATACTAAATACTTTTATTCTAGACCGCTATTAAAATAATTATTGACTACTAAAATAGTTAAATTTACTGAACAGATACTTTGTACTGTTAGCCAAAAAAAAAAAAACAAATACAAATGGAAACTGGACCCAAACTGGAAGCTTCAATGCAATTTTTTTTATATGGAATATGCAAATTGCAATGGAAGGAGAAATATGGAAACTTTCTTGCATTGCAATTCAATCCTACGGTCCAAACTAGCACTGAATATTGGAGTCGGTTTTAGGTTCGGAATCCATCAAAGCTCAAGACTAAAATTTCATATAAAAAAAAAAATTAATTTATCAACATTGTAATTTTGTAATGCCCTTTCCCAATTTCAAGTAGAGATGAGTGTTGAATTCCTTAATTAAGAATTAGTTTAATTTTGATTATTTCGATTAATTTATTTTAATTATTTGATTTGGTTCAATTGTGGGAAAAAAAAAATCAAAATATTAAATATTTATATTTTGAGATACAGATCTTAATATTGACAGATGATAAAAATACAAAAAATCAGAATATTGACAAATGATAATTTGGATATGCATTATGTTTTGATTTTGATATAAACAATGTTTATTTGAATAATATTCATCAAATTAATAATAATTTTTATAGTAAATAAAACTCGATCTCAAGACTCCTATTCCCCACATTTTCTATATAATATAAAATAACCAACCATATCGCATCTCTTAGTTCGCTTTTATTTTTCTTCATTTAGTAGTAGGAAACACAAAAATAAAATAAAATAAAATTTACAATGACAAATGACAAACAATTCTAACCCACTAATTCTATCATGTATTGTTAGTATATTATAATATAACAATAGCCTCACAATTTAGAGAATAACAAAAATTAACAATAAAAATTAGAGAAACTAGTGATATGTTAGGCAAATTTAGCTATTTTAACCGCTATTAATTATTTTAATAGCTATTAGATATTAACTGTTATCTTTTAACTGATTAAGTAGCGGTTTAAAATAAAAGTGTTCAGTAAAAAAAATTTTTAATTGACAATTAAATTTAAAGCGATAAGAAAGGACATTGAAATATTCACTCAAAACTTTCACTTATAGCAATAGTATTAAACTCATTATAAAAAAAATGATTTCACAAAATCAAAATTTTCAAAATTTAAGGCGGCAAAAATTAAAAAATTCACTATTTTATAAATAAATTTGAAAATTTTTAATATTTTAAGGATCGATATTTTTAATTTTTAATATTTTTCTTGAATTCAAATGCAAATATATTAACAAATATTTTTTTTCTTTTACTATCAATTATAAATAAGCCAAGCATAAAAAATATAAAAAGACATAATGTGAATAAAGATTCATAAACATAAAAAAATAATAAAATGACACAATGTAATAAAGAAGGATTTTAAATTAATAAAAGATAAGATTGTAAAAAAAAAAAACCTAAAACGCTAGAAGATAATGTTTTAAAAACACTCATTCATCTTCTAAAAGTTTTTTCACATATCAAGTTACTAAATATAATGTTATCCTAAAAGTTGTTGCCGAATACCGCCTATATTAAATTCTAGGGATGAGTATTTTCTTTTATAAAACAAAAAGATTTTCAACTATAATAACTTCTATTTTTTCTTTTCAGAAGAAGATTGAAAAATTTTAAGTGTTTAAAATAATAATTTTTATATATAAGTCTCACCAAATTGTTAAAATTATATATATATATATATATATATTGTTTTAAATAAGTTGATTTGTTTTAATTTTTTAGTCATTTTTATATGATGATTCTCACATGAAAATACTCTATGGATGAATATTAACCTTCAAGCAATTGCCTTTTAATTGATACTCCATCAGCTTATAATTTTCATCTCAGCAAACAAAATATAAAATATTGAAGCAAACTAAATTCAGATGCACATTTTTTCAGCAAATAAGATAGTGATATGAAATATTATTAAAATATTGAAGGAAACTAAAAATTTTCTTTTAAAATTAAAATTATGGAGAATGTTAACTATAAATTTTTAGAATTTGAGAGTTATCATAAATTCAAACAATTTGGAATTCATGCATTTTGCAGTGATATTCTCTGATGAGATATGTAAGAAACACAAAAATTGAAAATTAAAAAAATATTATATAAAAATTAAAATTAACTTTTAATTTAATATGTAATTTTTAGAAAACTCGACAACTTTTTTATAGGACATGAGATTTTCATTTTTCTTTTTCATATTTTCCATTGCTCTTAATTTCTTTTTTATTTATATTATCATCACTGAAAGAAAATATATTCAAAAAAATACAGATGTGTCAATTTTGTAAACAAAAGGTTGAAAATTCTATGAAAATATAAACGCAACATTCTCTCCAAAGAAGTTATCGGTGCAAATCTTTCCATGGCTTTTGTCGAATATACAGATATTGTTTACCTCTTGATGATGAACGGTAGATGTCCTAATTTTTTTATCTGCTCTATTGTTGTTTATGAAACCCTAATTTTTGCATTGCTGTGTTGGTTTATCTGAGTTCCTATTTTACCGTAAGTTTTTGAATTGGAGAGGCAGAAAAAGTAATTGGATTTTATGTGCATCCAAATGGATTAACCTTTTTATGTTTTAAATTATTTTTTTCGGTTTTTTTTGTTACTTTTATAGAATTTAAAACAAATAAAGAATAATTGAAAAATAAAGAAAAGGAAATGAAAACCATAAGAAATCTCAATAAAACTAATCCTAATTATATATAATTTAACCACACATTATATTTTTATAAACGAGCTTTAATTTGTGAATTCAAACTCTCAATTGATAACCATATATATATATATATAATACGAATTGAAAAATATAAGAAACAAATACTAACATAAATGTGAAAATTTATTAAAAAATGTTATATATATAAAGTAATATTCATTTGATTTAGTTTTATTCTTTCATAAAAAATTTAAAAATATTTGTTTTTTTATAATTTAGATGACAATAAAAATTAAAAATGTAAAAAAATAGTATATATGGTGTGAGCACAATTGCGTATTGACATGTGTATTTATTTTTGGCGTTAGTACAAATTTTTAAATCTTTCCTCTGAGGATAAGGGATTTAGAAAGGAACCATAAGGAGAAAAATATTTATTTTAATAATCAAATCATTGCTACTAAAATATATTTTAAATTAATTCCAGCCCAATAAACAATTCAAGGGAAGAAGAAATTGAACAACTTAAAAAAGATATAGATGACATTGAACAATTTAAAAAGGTCATGGTCAAGGATGATCAAATGATTCGATCCCATGGATATAAAATCTGATCTGGTTCAAATAGATCGGATAAAATCCACTTGATTTATTCAGTTGTTTGTGGAAATTAACTTATTTTGTCATTACAAATATTTTTCAAATAACTTATTTTAATTGCAAAATTGAAAATTAGTTGAAAAATATTAAAAGCTTTAACTCATAAAACCATTCAAAATATTTATAATAATAGAAAATTTGTATTTTAAAAAATTATTGTTAAATATGAGAAAAATACGAAAAAATTAAATTGTGAAAATCGACAATAATTAGTGTTGGTGGCCGATGGTGACTCATGACTAGCGGTGAACGATGATTGCTAGTGGTAGTGACTACCAATGATTAATAAATTAAAATATATATATTTATAAAGTTACAATAAATTTATCAATATTTGAAAAATATTTTTCTCCATCGATTTCTCATTTTCCTTACAAATGACTGAAGAGTCTTAGAGTTAAATCAAATACAAAAACAACATAATCCCATTATAATTCTAATTGCCCAAGTACATTCATTCTTCTTTTAAGTCATTCAATGCTAAAAGATTAGCAATAATCAATTAGAGACTCTTAATCAATATGGGATTCTTAACAAGTTTACCATTTCAATGAGGAAGTGTACAGAGAACGCATGGGCTCATAGCCCTTCCTGTGTATATGAGCTTTAATAGACTCCCCTGCTTTAGACTCCGGAATTTATGTTCGTTCGTACTCTAGTTCTGGTCATGTACCCTTGGGCTTATAACAAAAATAATGTTTAATGTTTGTTCTATAGATGGAACAACAGTAATAAAACGGCAATCAAGATGTTTGTTCTATAGATGGAACAACAGTAACCATCAATATGTTTTTCTTGAATCCTCCTACCCCAAATAATAAATACTCCTCATATTGAACAATTGAACAACAGTAAATAAAACGGCAATCTAATCCTCAACCCGTACGTATTTGCCAGATGCAATCTTCAAACTTAAAGCATATAACACCAAACAGGTATCCTCATAATATTATCAAGCGAGATGAAAGTAGGAGAATACGCTTGGGACGAGTACACTTGGTTGCAAAAGCTACTACAAATTGAATTATATTCTTAAACTTATAATAACATCTAATTAAATATCAAAACCAAGCAGTCCACAGTAGTAATGGCATCACATTATCATGAACTAAACATTAACATCATTAGTCATCAAACATGAACCATAACCAAAAAAAACCCCCCCACATATTTACATTTCATGCCTATAGGCTTCCATCCCTGTTTGAATTGTAGTTCTGGTAGTTGGATGGTGCACCTTGGTGGGGCATGCCTCTATTGTCAGGGCCATTCTGGAAGTTCTGCTGCATGTTTCCAGGCATGTTATTTGACCATCCGGAATTTGGGGGCATTCCTCCCATGTTCGGTGCTGGTGGGTAGCCGTTCGGTGGCGGCGAGTAGCTGTTTGGTGGTGGTGGTGGTGGTGGGTAGCTGTTTGGTGGTGGTGGATAGCTGTTTGGTGGTGATGGATAGTTGTTAGATGGTGGAGGTCCAGCTGAGAAATTTTGACTTGGTGGTGGTGGAGGTCCAGCTGAGAAATTTTGACGTTGAGGTGGTGGAGATCCAGCTGAGTAATTTTGGGGACCCGGTTGTGGAGCTCCAGCAGAGTAGTTGTGAGAAGGTGGCGGTGGAGGTCCACCTGGTCCACTCATGTTGTTTACCACTTGGTTATCCATTGAAGCTCCTCTTGTGCTCTGGAAATCTCGGTTCTGCATATTTTCCCTTCTTCTTTCAAAGTTTCTTGATCGATCAAAGTTCCGAGGCCTATCATTGCGCCTATTTCTCTCATTTGCTCTAGCATTGTTCTTTATCCATTCCTCGTGGTACTTCGGATCATAAGGAACAGCTTGACCATTGATGAATGGCTCCCCTGTAATAAGCAGATGAAAAGGTTGCAATTTGCAATCTCTTAAGTAGAAAGCAGGTGCCATAAAAGCCATAAATTTATTGTAAGTGAGAAAAGAGGTCATTTGGTAATGTAGCAAGATTATTTAATTGCAAGTCTAGAACCCATGATCCGATGCAAAGAAGACAATAAAGGGGGTGAGAAGATACAAAACGTTCCCTAATGCTTAAAAATGCATTGAAAACCTTATATTTTCCCCAAACCTTTTCAGACTCAATTTAGAACCAGTAAAATCAAATACCAACTGCTGTTAAAATCAAGAGTACTCTTCCGGGTAACCCTAGAAAAATATAAAGACTAGTTCCATTCAAAACCAATGCATGTGACATTATATTCTTCTTACAACCAAGACAATATGCAACTAATATCTTGAAATCCTAGATGCATAATAATTGTTCTAGTGCATGGAACAATATAAATAGGTTCCAGCAGAGATCTTATGCTGGTAAATAAAAGAGAAAACCTCACCTCCATAGTCTTTGTTTTTCACATCCAAGTATGAATCAGGAAGAACCCATCGAACCTTGGGCAACTCTGAGAGAATGGGAAGAAAAAACACAACACATCCATCAGAGATCAAACAGCAATTACACTCAATAAATTAAGCAATTGGAAGCTAGATGTACCTTTGATTTTGTAAGAGAGCTCTTCAGACACAAGTGCTCCAAATGCATAGTAGCACCTGGTCGATACTGAGTAGATCTTCATCCTTGCTTCTTCCTCACTGTTATTCAAATCCACAAATTACATAAAAATACATTAAAGAATACACTAACATCAATAGCCTGACCATTCTGCTTAAGAAACCAAGTATGAAGCATGCACTTGGCAAGAAGACAAAGTAGAAGCAACTGAACTATAAATGTAAACTAAAAAACTACAAATGAGGACAAGCCTAACATGCATCATTATTACACTTTCACCAAAGCAATACACAATAAAAAGCAACTAATATGGTAAGAGCTGTACTTTGATATATCCACAAGAAGTAATAACAACTATAATACACCATATCACCAACCCATAGTGATAGTGGTTATTTGTCAGTTGAGGACCACCAAAAAATTCATTAATCAAACAAGAAACTTCAAAATAAAAGAAACAAAAGGGTTCTATCAGTTTACCCAATATTTCAGGTAACCTGATAAACAATTTACAACAATTTTAAAATTACAATTACCTTAAGCCCAAAAATACCAATTCCACAAACAAAATAAAGTTACATAAACAATTAATTAAATTTTGGGAAATAAAAACCATACCTGCCCACAATTTGAGCTAGGGTTTTGATATAGTAATCAATAATCTCATCCCGGGTAGGGTCACCCTCTGGTTTCTCCATAACAACAAGCCAGTGTTCAAAATCACAACCATCAAGCAATATTGTCTCTTTTGGAGGCCGATTAGACCAATTAGGACTGGGATCATTGAGCGATGACGTTGTAGTACGGGTTGAGAAAGACCGGGCGGTGAAAGCCCTGGAGCTGAAAGAAGCAAAGTTGGCAGCAGCGTATATCGGGCGCAGAGAACGAAGGACCGATGAAGAACGAGAAGTGTGAGAGGGCATTGAAAGAGAAGAGAAGCAGCGACGGAGAAGATTGGTAGTGAAGAGAGAGCGAACGACGGGATGACTAGCCATTCTTTAAAAGATTAAAGAGAAAATGATAATTAGCTGCAGCACATTTTTTTCTAATTCAAAAAATAACAAATAAAAAGCAACAGTGAAGATAAATTCCTAATCATCTAAATATATATATATATTTCAAGAAATTAATTAGTTCATCTAACTTAAAAAGTACATTAAAACAGAACAATACTACAACAAAAACACAAGAAATTGTACATAAACATAATATTCTTAATACAATCAAATGAACTAGCTTGTTATGCTTAGCTAATTTTAAACTACCTACAGCAAATTAAACTAGCTACAATCAAGTTTAGGGATAATAAATAAGTTTGCAAATTAACAAAGTCTAGCAATATGACTAAAACACTTATATGTTCAATCTATCCAAGACAGCTTATACCCTTGTCAAAGAAAAAAAAATTCAGCCCCATATAAAATCACAAAATACTAAAAAAAAAAAAAAAAAATCAGCCCCATACAAATTACGAAATGTTAAACCCTGTGTTTAATCCCCTATGTAATTTGCATTATTGCTTTTACAAGTTTATTTCTAGATAGATTTGTATAAATATCTCATGGTAAAAAAATAAAAACAAGAACAAATTAAACCAATTAAAAATAAAAAAAATATTCTTGTTGGCCATTATGAATAAAATCGGCCCCAACTTCAAACTTTCACATTTTGTACAAAAAGCAGATTCCTTTTAATGTGTTTTGCTTATCAAATTTGATATTTGTAGAACCTCATTTACAGTGTCAAATTTGAAATTTGATATCCTATTACCGAAAACCAAACTTTGAATATATATATATATAACTTTAGCAGCAGAAAATTAACAAACCATTCTCAGTTTATGACAATTATATGCAAATAATCTCATTCTCAGTATCTCTAAACAATCTTAAAGCAGATTCCTTTTAATGTGTTTTGCTTATCAAATTTGATATTTGTCAAACCTCAATTATAATGTCAAATTTGAAATTTGAAATCCTATTATCGAAAACCAAACTTCAAATATAACTTTAGCAGCAGAAAATTAACAAACAATTCTCAGTTTATGACAATTATATGCAAATAATCTCATTCTCGGTATCTCTAGACAATCTTAATCATTATTAACAAACCAAACTTTGAATTAACATACCAAACATACCAGTTTTCACTTAACAAACCACGAATTGGCTTATATTCACTATCCTTTTGCCTTTCAATATATATATTTTTGAACAAATAAAACATTCACAAACCCATAAACAAAAAAATAAAGCAATATGCAAATAATCTCGGCTGAACCCATAAATTAAAAAAGGAAAAGGGATGAAGCAAAATGCAGAAAAAGAAAAAAAGAAAAACTTAGAATGAAATCAAAAAATCAAGAACGAACCTGGCTTGAAGAGCACGACTACTGCAGAGGCGATGGCCAACAACGAAAGCAACGGGAAGGTTTAAAGAAAGACTGGCTGTAGAAGTGACGAAAACGAGCGGCGCAGGGAAGGGAGGGAGGAGAAACTACGTTTGTATCGAGTTGAGTTTGAGAAAACTTCGTATCTATTTGTATGGTTAAAATGCAAACCTAGGCTAAAACGACATAGTTTTATTTGTGATTCGTTTAAACTTCCAACATCAAAACTACGTGGCTTTGATAGCAAAACAGTTATTATGATCATCATCATCATCACTAATTAAAAAGCTATAATTATATTTCAATGTTATAGCAATTGTAATAACAAAATATTAAATGAATTATTAAGTTTAGTACTTTTTTACTAGAGAATATATTTAATAGATTATAATTAATTACAGTGTTATAATCTTTAATCTATATATATTAGAGTTCTAAGTGTAATTATCCTAATATATATGACGATAACAATTAAAAAAAAACGTTTAACTAAGATCTTATAATTATGTTTATGAGTCCCTTAGCGATATTTTATCTAAGTCATGTTTTAATTTACTAAAAGAATATCTAGATTTCATATTTTACACAAGTCATATTTTAAATTAAAATCTCGTTATAATTATCATTAGAAGTTTATTAATAATGTCGATAAGTAGCTCTAAAAAATTTTAATTATAACATTATTAACATTCTATTCATCTAGTAACTTTCTTATTTTTAATAAATTTCATAATTACCAAACTATAAAAAATTCAAAGCATAATATTAATTTTGGTGCCTGAACTTGTCAATTTTTTCAACTTTGGTGTCTGAACGGAAAATTGTGACAATTGAATATCTGTACTTATAATTTTTTATATTTTGGTGTCTTTTGCTGACATCGCTCACCAAAATATTTAATGGCATTTAAAAGGATCTACAAACGCCTACGTGGCTGGCAACTTGGACTGACTCATTTAATATGTAGGACGCTAGCGTGGCAAAAGGCCAAAATATTGTATTTGCTCCTGCTTATTATTGCCCCAAACTCATTTTTTCCCCAAAATCTAAATTAAATCGTGAAAGAGTGGCGCCTCTCCTTCTCCATCAAACTTTCTTCTCTTTTCCAATCTTCTCATATCTTTAGCATAATCTTGAGAAAATTTGAATCAAATTGCTGAGAAAGGGAAGACAACAACATATTGTTCGATTTACCACCCAAATAGAGCAGGATTGGAGTGCTTCTCATAAGCATTCCCGACAATAGAGACAAGGTATTTCCTTGAATCTTTAACTTGCAGCTTCTGTGTGTGGCTTAAACTTATAATTGTTTATCTTCTCTTGCATTATTTGCGTTATTTGAAAAGGAAAACACGGTTTTTATGTAAATTGAATAATTTATGACTATGATTTGAAATTTCTATGAATAAATTATGTATTTCCCTTTCTTTTCTTTTGTTTTGAATGTGTAGTGATTACAATTACATGATTAAGGTAAATTATGGTCGGATCATCCTTAATAATGTGGCTGGGAATGGTAAAGTATATGTGGGTGGTGATATAATGGACATTGGGGTAGATATTGATAACTTTTCAGGGAAAGGCTTTAGAGATTGCATCAAAGCTGCAATGGGGGATAGGGTAATAGATAAAATATTATTTAGACAGCCATAGTTGCCACTGTCACATGGATTGATGTTTGTGGATGAGGGGACCAGTCATGTCCTTTTGGACTTTTTGAGGCAAATGGGTTCAGTAGATGTGTACACTAAGCATGTGATACATAAGGACAAAAGTGTCATAGAAGATGGAGGAGGAGAAATGAGTGGGGGTATTTGTGACAATTTATGTGCTGAACCACTTAAGACTTGTAATATCCTCAACTTTGTAGTTCCTGCTATTCTAACTTTTTCGATGAGTTCGATTATCCGAACGAAAGGAAAACTTAGAATAATGGGAAACACTATATATTGAGGATGTGAATATTAATTAAATAGTAATTAATGTGATTACAAATCAATTTGAAAGATTAAAGGAAATCAAAAATGAGTTAAAAAGG